>QFDY01005234.1:0-25272 GCA_003315925.1 Lactarius sp. MG121
AAGCATACTGGCAGTAATGTCGTAACTGCTATAGATAAGGGCCTTACGTACTTATTACGTTCCAACAGATGCGACTCTTACGGCCGAGGTCCACCGCTACCGCTGCATGACGCTTGGATGGCGGGCGCAGCAACATCGAGTGGCAGCGGAGCAGATGAAGCTGGAGCGCATAGAGATCGAGCGCAACAGGTGCGTCACCCAACTTCAGCGGGCGCATGCAGTAGACCGCATCGAGAACACTCGAGCCTCACTTCACCGCGGGCCCAAGGCCGAGCAAGACGCAGAGGAGATAGCCAGGATCAGGGCCCTCCGAGAAGTTGGCACCAACCCGCTCGCAATCATGCGCGGTCAAGCTGGGGCTTGACGCTGAAAAGGGGGTGATGTTACGTTTCGCCCTCGGACTGCCCGGACCGGTTGTGGACTCTGACGTATTCGTGATGACTCGGTATGTCAGGAGTAATGTGTCATGGACTTCGGATCTCGTTGCCTCGTGTCCCGGATGACTGATGACTTCTATTGTTGTACGTGAGGTGGTTTACTATGCTGACTGATGTTCTCTATTGTTGTACGCGACTCGGATTACGATGATGACTGCACATTCTATTGTTAGTTTACGCTACTTACACTATTGGCTCGGTACGAGTTCGAGCGGAGCTAGAACTGGCTCCCTTACTTGTATTTAAGTTCACAGTAGTACAGACCAGGATCCCCATCTTGGTCTTCTTCCAATACCACCATCTCCACTCGTCTTCTGTGCTAGGGACTCGCGGTGTCTTTAAGTGAACTAACTCCGGCATATCCCGTCGTGACCAAGAGGGATCCCCGTGACTCCATCTCCATCTTCCCTTGTGAATGGTAGACTCGCCGACCGTGACTTACCCGCCCGAAACCACGTGTCACCTCATATTTGAATACCTCAACTCTCGTACCGCAAGGCCAACCCATTGTTATTACATCGTCGACAACCCCCGGTGGAGATACGTACGCAAGGTTGACAGTCCCCCCCCTGGTGTGCCTCTTGATCTTCCCCTCTACACTTATCGCGACTCGACCGGTGCCTATCAGAGGCATCCCGCTGTATTCCCCGAAGTCTCCTGCAACCACCGTTGGTACCCCAAAGGGAACCCACGTCACAACAGCGTCTAAGTCAGACGAACGTCTGTGGTAGACGTAACACCAAGACAAGTACATTTGCAGCGCTTTCACAAACTGATCCTTCGACTTAATGAAGTACACCACTGCATGCTTGGAGTGGTTGTCTATGAAGGTGGCAGTGTACAAGGAGCCTTGTAGGGACTGAGTTTGCATTGGACCGGCTAGGTCACTGTGTACAACCTCAAATATACATGTTGTCCTTTTGGTGGAGGACGCAGAGAAGGGCTGGCAAGTGGATTTACCCAACTCACATCCACGACACACAGTTGGGTGCGTGGTAGAGCTATCAATGTCCATGCCAGTAGTGGCAGAGGGACCATATGCCTTAAGTGCAGCAGGGGAGAGGTGTCCCATGCGCTGGTGCCAGATGTCAAGAGTGGTGGCAGCACTCTTGGAGTGTGCATTGAGGCCAATACTTGAAGCATCCAACCAGTATAGGTTGTCCTCCAGGTAGCCAAGAGCTACACACTTTTTATTGACAGAAATTTTAAATGAGCCACTGTCAAAGGCTACTTCCACACCCTTTTGTGCTAGAGCACGCGTCGACAAGAAGCGTGTCTTCACCTGTGGTAGGTGTAGCACATTGGAGAGGGTGATTGGAATGCCTTGGCTCGTAATGAAGATGACGGAGCCTACACCAATTTGGTCGATTGTGGACTTATCTCCCAGGTGCACAGCACCTTTACATGGGGAGTAGTCCTTGAAGTCGGACCAATGTGGTGTGATGTGGTGTGTTGCACCACTGTCCATCATCCAACACACACGTGAGGCAGCATACAAGGCAACACCGATTGATTCCGCGGCCCAGTCTATGGCGGGGCCAGTAATCTCCTTAATGGAGGCGGTAGTAGGTACTAGTACATGACTATTGGCAGCCTTGTTGCCTGTGTCCTTCAACTTTCCAGCCGCTTCATCCTTCTTCCTCTGCCTGCAGTCAGGCTTGATATGCCCCTTCTTCTGACAGTAGTGGCACATAAGTTGAGAGTGGTCCTTCTTCTTACGATTGCCACCCGAAGGTTTAATGGGGGCAGCTTTATTCAGGGAGGAACCAGAAGGGCCAGACCAGCGTGCTTCCTCAGATACTATGCGCGCAATTATTTCAGTGTGCTTCAGTTTAGAGGGAGTGCCAGTGGCAAGGATGGTAGATGCCAACACCTCATAGGAGGATGGCAGAGCGTGGAGGAGAATGAGACAGAATTGAGTGTCAGTGACACCCATCTGCGCATTGGAGAGGGTGACCCTTAGCTCATTGAGCTTGGCCAACTGAGAGGTCATAGGAGAGGAGTCGTCTAGTCGGGCTTGTGTTAACTGAATCCATAAATTAAAGATGGTGGTGCTGCCCGAAGCACCGCCATACACTTCCTTCAACTTGATCCACTTCGATTTGAAGGTGGGGTGAGTGGTTTCATCAGCAACAAGGGAGTAGACATCAGGTTTGAGATAGAGGCAGAGGTATGCTTTTGCTCAACGTTGAACTGAGTCCCATTCCGAACTTGTGACTCCCATTGGAGGGGAGTTGAGGAGAAACACATCCTCTGCCTCATGCAGAGTGAGGATGGCCTCCAGGGTGCTGGACCACTCATTCCAGTTGGAACCATCAAACTGGGAGAGGTGGATGCCAGAGGGCATGCCGAAGGTTGTATTGTACACATTGGAGATGCGCGCAGAAGTTGTGGATCCAGAAGTAGGGGGCAGGGCTGCTGCCGCTACTGTAGCCCCAGTCCCAGTGGCAGTGGCAGTGCCATGGGTGGGCGAGTTTGAGCATGTAGAAGACATGGGGATGGTTTATCTATCGCTGAGGAGCAGTCAGCGATAGTGCTTTTTAACAGTGCAAGATGTGGTAGGGGAACTACTCCAGTCTGTGATTCTGTAAGGCCAGAACACTAGTGTGTCCTGCCTCCACTTTACATGCCAGTGTTACAAGGGCTAGGCCCAGGATGGAGAGCCTCTTCGCCATACTAGGAGCCGGCTGCCAGCCAGGATGTGTCTAAGACACGGCTCACTAGAGTGCACCAGAGGGGAAAGTGGAATGGTTTCTTTCAGAGCCCAAGGCTGTCTACCTCAGCCTTCTCGGCCTATTGGTTGCCTCATCGCCACAAGTGGCTTTACTGCATCCTTTCCCATTGCTGCTACAAGGCAGGAGTCTGGTTGCAGAACACCATAAGGTGAACACCCCCCAGAGTCTGAACCAGGTTTTACACTCCCATGGTGAGGAGATCCTGCGCCCAGTGTGGAGCACCAGAGACAGCTGGCACTAAGCTCCACAATACACAGCCCAGTGGGCCATGCACACCTGGATATGGATTAAGGGGCTACCAAATCCAATCTCCTTGCGCATAGTGCAGGGGCTAGGAATACAGTAGGGATGAAAGTAGGACTACTGGGCAATGTATGGTAGTGGAGGGGCCTCACCAACAGGCACCTGACGCCTCAGGGCACTGTGGCTTGGGCAAGGAGGGTGAGTCCCCAGACAGACCTTAACTCAGCTTGTGCCCGCAACGACACAAAGGCCAGTCAAGTAGAGTAGTGGGCACAGGGCCCATAACCTGATGAACAGCATAGGTGGAAACGCATACTCACAGTGAATCAAGAGGTACTGTGGTGAGATATGTGAGGCACAGGGAAGCAGAGATCTTGCAAGGTAAGCTTTAGAGATGTCTGATAGCACAGAGTGAGAACTAGGTGGTATTACAAGAGTAGGAAACATACCTGATAGCACAGAGTGAGAACTGGGGCTATCAGGGCATACATGGTACACTATTTATACAGTCTAGAGACAATGACGCACTTGTACAATAAGGGCGTTATACAATAGACAGAATACAATAAGACCCGGAACAATGAGTGGGTCAGAACAAAGGGAAGTACTTAGACAATAAGTACAATAGAGAGTCCAGAACAAGGATGATATCATAGTGACATCACAATAAAGATATAACAAAAGGAGAGTCCAAAAGCGTAGTACAATAACAAGTCCAGAGTAGTTCATGTGATGTTATTGTACAGTGATGTCATAGATAAGGTAAAGGTCCGAGATTGTGATGATCATACATCTAATCTACATAAGTCCTGTATATCTAATCTAAAGCAGTCCGTTATCTGCATGTCCATAGAGCCACTAAGTGCGCACAGGTCACTTATCAACACCATGCACAACCCACCTCAATCAGGTCCCACTGCCAATGTATTCATTGGTCACGTCATGTGTGTCACCGGTGCATACATTGCCTTGCACCCCATGTTTACCATTGCACACACTTTTAACGATATGGCTCTACAGCACGGCACATGCACCCCCACTGTGCACTCCAGCCCGTGCTGCATACGTTTCCATGAGGACACGGATTGATAACTTTTGTACGTGGATTGAGTTCGCATGTGTTCCTACTGCCTCCTCGAGACCGGGTTTGCACTTTTGGTTCACGGAATATGGGATGAGCACAGGCGGTTAGTGCGTGGTCAACTACCTATACGCAGCTGGTAAGTGCTCTTCCAAGGACAGCATTTGCTATTTCTTGCCTCGGTTGCGGAGGTATAAACTGGAAGCAAAGATCCACAACACAACAAAACCAAACAACATTTCTCAGTGTCAAATCGTCCATGTCAAGCTACGTAAGTGCTTGCCATCGTGGACATCCGACAATCACTTCTGAGTTATCTGAGTCGGTCGATGTATAGTACTTCTTGGCTTGGTAGCAGTCATGTCCTAGTCTACCTTAGGTAGTGTTGCGTGGATTTCTGGCCTGGATCATCGCCTCAAGCTTGCATCGTCTACCAAGATCACGCTGAAGTGGACCTACTAGGGCAACCAAAGTCGCAATTTTCCCTCTATAAGTGGAGTAGGATCTTATGTTTCAATGCCTCTCCGAGTTCAAATTGAACCTAAGTGGCATTGCCGCCTTTGCCTTTTCTCGGGCGCTGTATTTGGCGCCTCCCTCACTTAATCTGAGTGTCCTTCCCTGACGTTTAAGAACCTCCCTACTATCTTCATTACAATGGCATCTCGTCAAGTATGCGTGGTAAAAGACGGCCGCACCAAGAGGCACACAATGCCCAAGTTATTCATTCAGTGGCGACGTGGAGAAAGGGCCCGATTGCCGCCCGGAGAGGAGAGGGATCGTAATTGTTGCAGGTTTGGGGTTTGGGATGGAGGGACCCCGACAATTTTTTGCAACAATCCATAGAGGTCGTTGCGTCAGGTTGACCCTTTCTTTGTCACGCAACGCAAAATGACACGAAATAGTATTATACGCAACGACAAACTGTTGGCTCGGAGTCATGGTGCAGCAGGCGCTAAGACGAGCGCTTCGTCAAATCCAACCCCTATCATTATCGCTTCGTGGCGCTTTACGACGCCACTCCCAACGCTTTGCACCCCACCAATTGTACACTTCAGAGACTTACGTAGTATCAAATGCCACAAGGTCCCGAGAATGTCGGTGCAGCCGAAACAGGTATGAACCCCTGCGCAGGTACTCCTTACTCTTGCTCACCCCCTCAAAGGTAACCACCAGGATCAACCGCAATCGGCACCGACTCAGCCCACGGGAGTGTCTAACTTTGTCGATGGGTCCGAGCCTATTTTCTCAATGTACATGGAAATGGCTTCGGAAGAAGACAAGAAGATGGCCGAAGGATGGAAAGCAGATGCTGACGGGATTCTCATCTTTGTGGGTCATCATATGCCGTGCACTGCTTCGCAGACTCATCTTCCATAGACCGGTTTATTCTCTGCTGCTGTCGCGTCGTTGATCTCGGTGTCGATTCAGGACATTCGGCCGAACCCACAGGACACTTCCAATTTCTACCTTGCGAATATCTATCAGACTGTTTCCGACCCAAATCGATCCAACACTTCGACTTCTCTCCCTTCTTCCCCACCCCCGTTCTCCCCACCCGTCTACGCAGTTTGGGTGAATTCGCTTTGGTTCTTGAGTTTGGTGATCAGTCTCACCTGTGCCCTACTCGCTACATTACTACAACAGTGGGCACGAAGGTACCTCAAGGTCACTCAGCCACGCTACAGTCCACAGAAGCGAGCGCGGATTCGTGCATTTTTTGCTGAAGGCGTTGACAAGTTTCTCCTTTCGCAAGCAGTTGAAGTATTGCCCACGCTTCTCCACATTTCCCTGTTCCTCTTCTTTGCTGGCCTCCTTGTGTTCCTTTGGAACGTTTATCTCACCATTTTCAAGGTGGTGCTATCGTTGGTCAGTGTTTGCACGGCCGTCTACGGATGTATCACAGTCATGCCGCTTTTGTTCCGTGACAGCCCATACTCTACCCCGCTTACCTCGTTGGTGTGGCCCATAATTATCTGGATACTAGATGTCATCTTTCACGTCGTTCCGTACCTCATTTGGTCTCATCGCGTTGGCCGCTTGAAGGACAAATTTCACAAGATGCGCCTGCAAGGAATGCAGAAGACGGCCGAAGAAACTGCTCCGAATTTGTCATCGGCGGTTGATACTCGCGCATTTCTGTGGACGTTCGACACTTCGGACGAAGACCACGAACTGGAGCGCTTCTTTTCCGGCTTACCTGGCTTCCGGAGCTCCAAGGTGATCGACGATCCTCTCCCCGGTCTCACTCCAGAGCGAAAAGAGAAACTTTCGATGGCATTGATTGGGTTGCTCGACCGCACGTTCTCATCTACTTTACTTTCTGACTCAGCCAAAAGCCGACGAGCCGTCATATGCGCGAGGGCTATCGATCCAACACACACACCCATGGCATTCGTAATCCTCGACAAAATTTTATCCAACTACCAAAATAGTGATTCGCTGACTGCAGAAATTATCCATATTGTAAGAGGCTGGGGAAGTGACTGGGGCGAAGATACTAACCCGGTTGCACGAGCTGCTGCCTGTAGTATTACTACAAGAGCACGGCGAGACGATGATTCTTGGTTTGTTCTTGCTTCCAATGGACTGGGCGTCCCGGAATCTGTTTTACGAAGCTACGCCCCACATAGCGACAGCTTATCACTTGCCATCCTGATTCATCTCACTCGCCAGCAGTTTAGGCATCTTCGGACACAGTTCTGGCCGTGGGATGAGTTCTCGAACGTTCTACAAGCGGCTTCCAGATTCAATGTACAAGACACGTCACCTGAACTGCAGCACGAGTTCTGTAAACTCTGGAATCAAATTGTTCTCAAAGTTCGGAATGACAACGACCGGTGGATGGCGTTCCATACTTTGCGACCGATCCGCAACATTTACGTCGCCCTACATCGAGATACAACTTCTTCCCCAACAGAATTCTCTGCCGCCACCGGTGATCAGGATGACGTTTTGTGGAGACCGCTTTCCTATCCGTCATGCAACGCCACTGGCCATATTCACGACGAATCTACCTCCACAACCCTTGTTTGCCCTGTCCCCCATGATGACGCTGTGCAGGCCCCCGTTTCCATTGCCAGTCCCAATGCGCCCCCCTCGCCCATGCCTGCTCCACGTCATGTCAACGAAGCCCTCACGATTAACGACAACATATATGGTCCAGGGTCATCTAACCCTACTCATCGGACAGATCTCTGCCCTCCTTCCGCTTCCCCGGATCCCGTCACCGTTCGTGCGATACAAGGCGGCATCGACATCCCCACAACAACGATCCCCTTCCCGACTGCAGAACCTTCGACATCCGCCCCTCCCCCTTTGGCCTCAACCTTCCCTGGTGGCTTTGTCGATCCGCACATCATAGACTGCCGCACTTCTTCGGACGTTCTAGACGTTTCATTGCCGCCTTCTCCTACCCCAGTTCTCGACAATATACCCTCGACAGGTCCGCGTGCATCTTTAGACCCTCCCGTAGATGGATCTGACCATGCATCTTCATTTCCAGGAATTCATTCGTCACTGCTAGCTCCCGCTGCTCCCGCTGCTCCTGGCACATCAAGTCCACGGCCGTTATTTGCATCTGATCCCGGTGCTACTATAGAGGGCACTGCATTGCCCCCTTCGGCGATTCGGGAAAATACTATGGCTGCCTCGGATCTTCCACCGCAGATGCCGTTACCGCCGTCAGTTACTGACGCAGCCATCTCAAGCCCTTCGTGGCATTCTCTTGTTCCACATCATTCACACGACCAGTATAATATCGTTTAATGCGTCCCCGGTCTCCAAGATGTGCGTGTGCGATAGGGCTCATAAGGTATAAATTCTTGTTGGATACTCAATATCAACGCACTGAGTCTATGCGATACTTTTCCTCATCTTCTGTACATACCGTCTTATTACGCTGTACAAATACCCGTGGTGAAATGTGTATAAACACGAGTAACGCGAGGAAATGAGTGGGGTCTCAACCTTCCCCTCGACCCACTGCGGGTCGATGAGCGCACCTGGCAGTGACCAGGAACCTTCTGCGTGCACCCAGGTAGCCATCTCTCTTCTCAACTTCGATAGTGTCAGTGAAAACTAGTTGCTTGGGTCTCTTGTCAAGAACAACGTCCGCAGGGAAAGAGAGCACTCAGATGGCACCGTTTCATACTTGACACTGGACTTGTTTCCGTCACGTCATCTCCAAGTACAGATATGTCTTCGAAGTGAGAATACGGTGTCATCACTATCCATCACGTGCCCTCTTCGACAACCTCGTTGTCTTCATCTCAACTACGCTTTCTCGGCGAGACCTACGATCCATCAACTGGGATCCACAGAGGCGACCAATTCGGAGGGAAAGACCCAGAGGGAAGAAAACCAATAGTTGATTTCTTGTTTAACAGGTGGAGAGAAATTTTTTGAATTGAGTCGGTGGGAAAGAAGAGGGGAACATTTTGGTAATCGGCACTGCGCTGCGGCGCCCTTTGTTCTTATTTGACGCCGCTCTCATCTCTGGTTTTTCATGGCGGCGGTGTACGCCCCCAAAGACTCGAAACGCAACTGAGGGATCGTGGTCCCATCCACCTACTTTTTACATTCGTTGCTGGAACCATGCTGGCATCTCCAATGCCTCATACTCTTCACGTACCCGAAGTATGAATAGGTACAGTTCCTATCCCATGACTCTGTTGATGCCATTCTCAGCATGTCGCAGGCCGCCGCAGTTTTTTGAATGTTTTAGATGTCTCATCGCTATCATCTCCCATTCAGGTTCTTGACACATCGTGCCCTCTACAGGTCCGCAAGTACCTTTTAATTCTCCGGTGACTGGATCTGACCTCGCATCTTCTTCGCCAGAATCTCGTTCGTTGATTCTTCCTCCCACATCTCCTGGCCCATCTCGTCCACAGCTGTCTCCTGCACTTGACCCCGGCGCTGTTGAAAGGGAGGGCAGTGCAAGGGCTTCATCGCATTGGGGAATGGGACAATGCTCTTCTCGACCCCTCTTGGGCGATTCAGGAAAATATTGTGACTGGCTCAGATTTTCCATCAGTCCCCGTCACGTAGCCATCGCAAGTCCGCCATGGAGCTCTCTTGGTGCCGAGCATACATGAGATTCCCTCCGCATCCTTCATATGATGTGAGGACCATGGTCCTTCTGGGCTCGGAACAATACGGTACACTACTTACTATTCGATTACTAAGCACACGTATATACTCTATGGCTGATTACGGAGAATGAACATGATGCCTTTACCTTTGTGTTAACGATCCGTGTCTGCGTCCGCATCTGCGTCTCTGTCTTGTCGTGTTTTCCCATTCTCATCTCTACTCTGTCTACGCTTCCCCTTGGGTCGACATCTACTATTACTCGCCACAATGACCAGTAAAATATTATTTAATGCACCCTCCGATCTCTTAGACGTGCGTGTGCGATAGGGAATATATTTCTCTTCTCGACTCGGATATCACCCACTGATTCTATTCGATACTTTCCCCATCTCCTGTATATATTGTCTTATTACACTATACAGATGCTGTAGCGTAAACCCAAGTAGCGTGGGGAAATATGAGTGACGAGTCTCGACCTTCCCATGAACCACAGGCCGATGCGCGTGCCTGGCAGTGACGCGGAAGGCAGGGATGGACCCTGCGCGCATCCGCGTGGCAATCTCTACCTTCTCAGCTTTGATGGCGTTTGAGAAAACTAGTTGGGTCTCTTATTGAGAGTAGCGTCAGGCATCTTGCAGAGTCAATACGATGGGGCCATTCCAAGACGACGGGGGAAATGCAGGTAGTATGAACTACAGGGTACTCATGACCTACTATTTGACAAGTCGGTGAGTACATCTACATGGCGTGCATTGGAGAGAATGCTACTGCTGTTGATATTGAGAATGATGTATCCTTGTGCACGTTTGAGACCAACGTGAGCATCCCACCACAGGAATGTTTTGCTGCCGGCACTGGGTGAAGGCCACGACGTGGAGCACGCTATGCTGCCAAGCGCTTGAGCAGCGAGGACCGAGTCAAGTTTGAGGAGCCGGTCAAAGTCGAATATGGTCGGGTCAGACAGGACCATGGCAATTGCGTCGGGCACGGAAAGCAGTATCACCTACGATGCGGGGTCTAAAGAGCAAATGTGCATGAGCTTATAAAGGTATGTCGTGCCCCTTCCCGGAGAGCAAGGCGATGAAGCGGAGAGGCAGAAGATGTGCATGACTGACCTACCGTGGAAAAGACATCTCCAAGAAGGTGCTTCCCTGAAAGCATAGTCACCTCCGGCCACTCCATGACGTCGAAGCGGGAGACCCGCGGCACGGGAAACTCGTCGTTTACGCCAGAAAAGAGTGAGTTGTAGACCGAGAGGAAGGGAAGATTGTTATGGGGCATCATCACGATCTCCATCCACAAGTTGCGTGAGGCGGCGCACGTGGCAGAGCCGGTGGTCCCCGGCCAGCACTAGCGCACGGTGAAGCGGAGAGCGCCGATGTCTATGGTGAAAGCAAGTCGTCCGTATGGGAGTGTGGCGGGCATCGAGTATGAAAAGTGGGATGCGACATGATGAGCGCCGCATCGGGGTATGCAACTGGACTTGGACTGGCACAAGCAGTCAGGTTGGATGTGCGGCCCACGAGACTAGAGGTATGGAGGCACCCTCATTCAAAGGCGAGACCAACATATAAGCAAGAACTCGGATTTGCGTGGCGCAATGGAGCGGATGATGGTACAACCCCGCGAAGCCGGCATTTCTGGTTGGTGAAGTCGAGAGGCTGCGCACGCGCATGGCAAGGGAAGAAGTTCAACATCCACGCATAGGAGCAGGAGCCTGCACAAGGCAATCTTCGGGGCGCAGAACGCACGGGATAAGGTATCGATATGAGATCAGCTGCAAGTCAGGAGGCGCTTAACTCGGCCTACAGTGCGCATTGAAATGAGCATTTCCACCACCAATATCCAACATCGTCAAGACAGACGCCCCTAGAGTGAGAACCTGAGCGCTTCCCACCCAATCATCGACATAATAAGACACGCACCCATCAGACCATCTCCAACTTAAACCTCATTATCGTCCTGCACTTTCCTGTGAAATATGTGCAGCCGCGCAGCCGAGGTTTGTAAAGAGGTGGGACTCTTGGAATAACAGGATTTGGGCCAGGACGTTTTGAAGGGATCCACGTCAAGGAAAATCGAACGGAGCAGGGGATGTGGGGTTTCAACTTTCGCTTTGAGCCACCGCAGGCTGATGGGCGTACTGGGAGTGAAATGAAAGCATCTGAGCGCACCGAGGCTATCCAACGATCGAGCTATGGCAGGATGGGCCCCTTGTTCCGAACAGCGTCGAGAGACGAGGACGGTTTGGCGACAAGGCAGACAAACTAACGTAAGGGAAAGTGACGCCCAAATCAGTGAACGCCAGGTGGGACGGCGTACGTAAGTGTGAAAGTACTCGACTATCATAGCACACCAAGGCCTTAATGTCCCGAGCTCCTCGTGAAGAAGATGTCAACATAATGGAGGCGTATGAGCCCAGGAACAGGTAACTTGTTCCTACTTGGCTCTATCTCCTTCACTGATGCCCCTGCAGGTGACTTCCAGTACCCAGCCTCCAAGGTGGCCGAAAATCCTCTGCCTAGTCTCCTCACACGCAACAGTGGAAGCTTTTTGAATCATCGACCGGGTTGTTGGAGCGCACCTTCTCATCCAATTTGCTGCGCGCGCCTGTCAAAAAACGGCGAGCCATGATACGCGCAAAGGCCATCGATCCAACATACATTCGACCCACATTTCATGTCCTTAGAATAATTTTGTCCAATGACCAAGACAGTGGTCTACTGGCCGCTTATATTCTGCAGACCATGAGGAGCTGGTGTAATAATGGGGACGAAGTTTGGTTACACACGCTATAGTCTCCAATGACATTGCCAACACGCAACGGTGCGATGACCGTTGGTTTATTCTGTCTACACTAAACATTAAACAACGGATAATCGAGTGCCAAAACAGCAGAATGAGTTGAAGAAGAAGGAGCGTGGAGACGGAAAGTAGAAAGTCGATGATCTCGTTCTCAAGCTGACCAGGTGGTGCGGTAGAAGTCGGCGTACTTGAACTTCTTCCTGATCTGGTCCAGTAAGTACCAGCCAGGGGTGCAATAGGTAACGTGGTTCTTAGTTGAACCGCCGATGTTTTGACCAGAGTGGAGTTGGCCAACGATGTGAGCTTTGCCATTCTTCACGTGCCAGACGAGGGAGCCCGAGTCTCCCTTGGCGGAGAAGACTTCAGCACTCTTGATACCCGAGCTCAAGCTGTAGATGCCAAGCTCGATGGACTCGATGCCGACTTTGTCGCGAGAAAACGACACCAGGCCAGCGTAACATCCAACAGTGAGGTCAGTAGTATTGCCGTCTTTACCAACGATAAGGCAGCGCTGGCCATCACTGTCAAACTCTGCGGGGTTGGCAAGTTCTTCTTCTGTGGCGCAAGCCTCGATCCTGAGCTTTCTCCCCTCAGGAAACTCGAACGTGGTCGCACCACCGCCCAGAGGATCGAACATTGCTGTAAGTTTTTGAAGAGAATACTTAGATCCTGAATAAGGTTATTTTCGTTAGACAAGGTTAAATGCGAGAAAGATGGGTCAAAACGTGCCAAGATCCACGATGTTTCCCTCGAACCCATCCTTTACCTTCGCCTCATCGGCCAAGAACACGGCCCAGTCCGAGGTATACAGTGTACCGCCTTCAACATCGACTGTGATGGGCGCAGCGTATTGAACGTGGCCAATGTTGCGGTGGAAATTAATGTCAGACCAATATCTTGTGACGTCACTGTAAAAGGCCTCGAGATCGGTGATAGCCTTGTTCTCGTCTTCCAATTCGCGTTGATTTGTGAGGATCTCTTTCACATTCTCCGTGTCCTGCCTCTCCTTCGCCTGCAGTTTGATGATCTCTCTGGTCCAAAAGTTGGCGATAAGTCTGTGGTCACTGATGGCCTTCCTGATCTCATTGAGGCCCTGCTGGAATCGATGCATTCCGCAAATTCGAACATGGTCTTTGGGTGCGCCACCTCTTTGCTCATACTCGACGGTGGTATCCTTACGAAGGACGTGGCAATTGCTGACTCCGTAAACATTGTCGCTAGGGTTGCCGTCCTTGTCTTTGTTCTCGTGGAACCACAGGGTGAGAGTGCCCTGGGCATCCTCCTCCTCCATCCCTTCAGTCGCAAGGGGAATGCCGAGAAGAGCAGTGAGAAAGCGACGGACATAGTGGGTAGGATTTTTGCTGCCAACATGGCACAAGAGGGGCGGACCTGCCAGCCTCTGGGGGACGGCCTCACGCCATTCCACAACAGCATCCTTGACTCCATGCTCCAGGAGAAGTGTAAGTATGTCTTGGGAGACCTCGTGGGCAGTAATGGAGGAGGTAGAACCGGGAATGACACCAACCCATATGACAACGGGACCGAGACTCCCCTTCTCCTCTCCCGGCGGTCCGTGGGTGAAGAAGCGAGCAGGGTCAATGGATGACCAATTAATCTCCCGAGCCTTGATCAGGTCACGAATCTTGGGACCGACAGTGTCCCAGACACCATTGAGTGGGGTGTCAAAGACTCCACGGAGCGACTTTACAGGGATATGGGCATACCTTCCAACAGGCTTGGGGAAGGGTGCAGTGAGGAAGTCTGAACGGTAAACAAGTTCTGGGTGGTCGCTGTCTCCTGTGATGCCATTATAGTAGGAAGTCCTCTCGTACTTGTCAGGGGTGTAGGGGGGTCCTTGAGCTGCTATCGCCTCCATGGTGGGTTTTCCTATGGGCTCTGACCTGGGAAAGGATGTGCTACAGCCTACGGATACTAATGCCCACCCACAGGCAAGCGACCAAACAATACACAACCACCAGAACCATAAGAGCCAAGATAAGAACCCCTAACTCGAATAAAAAGGAACCCCACCCCCCCTTGTAGAATACCGAAATTACTGGACATCTGTGTGTGAGAGAGAGGAGAAAACTCAGAAAAGTGATAGACCAAGTGCGAGATGAGCGCCAGCCTGAGTAAAACCAAGGAAAGAAGACAAAAATACCATCAAATCTGACGCCAACTCCCACAAGTGGGAAACCTATTCCCCCCCTCAGGAAGCCCCACCCGAACAGCACAGAACGACCATCCCAAACAAGAGCCACTCCCCCCCTGAATTTGTAAATCGCCTACCCCCCCAATCACACACCTCTGCACAACAAGTACTGATTGACCCGGGTAATTCTCAGGTTAACGAGGGCTACCTGTACCTGTACCCGTCCTCAAGGGTACGGGTCAGGGGTCTCGGGGGTTGAGGTTTCATATTTCTGTACGGGTATAGGTACACAAAGTATAATATAACCAACTGCATAATGTCGTCGCCATCACCTTCCCCGCCCCCGCCTTCATACCAACATCGTCCACACCACCGCCGTTGTGGAGGTCGTCATCGATGCTGCCGCAGTCGTGATCGCCTTCATGTTGTTACCACAGCGGCGGCGATCGTCTTCACGCGTCGTTGCCGCTGCCGCCATAACCGTCTTCGCGTCGTTGCCATGGTCGTGGGTCGTGACGTCGTGACGAGTCGGTTTGGGTCGCCAGGCATTTCGATGGGCCCAGTCTCAGGCTTCAGTTTCCTGAAAACCTAGTGTCCAAGTGGTAGTGAGGGCACAGCGTACCGGTGAAAGGATTTATTAAATGCCTTAAGTGTATTTTAAGCCCTTTTCCGAGCGTAGAGGGGAAAACTGCGTACCAAAGGATGGTAGAGGATCTAAGATCTCATCCGCGTTGAGTTCGTGGAACTGTTTAAACACTGGGATATCCCATGCCGGCTCGGGAGACTCGTACTTGATGCCCTGCTTGGCCGAGAGCGACTTGTGCAGTTTTCGGGCTGCGATCACAGCCAGAATGTAGGTCAATGGACAATTTGACATGCACCTCGAGCGGGCACACTGACTGACAAAAATCAATTATCCCTAAACCATGACAGTGAGGCATCAACTCACCTTGTATAGCACGAATACCTAGTCGCATATATACCCGCATCTTTTATTCCTAAAGCCGACCCGTCATCCGATTTTGCATGATAATATTGGCCGACTTCTAGTTGCACACTCCCGAAACCGTGACTTAGCCAGGGAGTGGCACGACATGCTGAGCAGGACACGCACCGTGCTGATCTTACAGTTATCCCGCGGGCACTTAAACAAGACGTTCGTGTACCGCTTGCACTGTGCCTGGATTGCAGTCACAAAGTTGTTGACCATGATTGCGGTCGACGCACGACTAGTCCTGGCTTGCGCATACCGTGAGGTGCGTGACGTTCAGGCACGGGGCGACACAGAGGGCAGTTTGACATTGATCACGGGTTCGAACGCTTCGTCGCCGCTCTTCGTCTCACTACCTGAAGTCCAGGCTCCAGCCCGGTATTTCGAGACGAGCAGGACGATGTCGGGCGTTGTTGCACGGACCGGGGTGCCTCCGTGCATCAGCAGCGTCATTACCCCAGTCGAGCACGGTGAGCTGCATATAGAACGACTCGTACTTGCGCATGTGGAGAAGTAGCTCTTCCTACACCGGGTTTAGAGAGTGCCGGATGACGCGTGTATGGAGACCTCAAGTTCTTGTCGAATGAGACGAATACAAAAGGGTCCTATCCCACCCCTTGCAATCTGATCATTATGACAGCGCTGGTACGGTTTTGAAGGGCAGAAACAACTCACCGTTTCACTATCGCAGAAGGTCGGATGCGCCTTGGATGTTGTCAGCATCAAACCCAAACACGTCGCTTTTCTGTCCATTCCGTGGGCCTAAAAGTCTTCTTTGGGCGACAAGAACGCGGTTAGTATTCGGCCAGAAACAAATAGTTTAAATACATTCCGCCAATGTGTTGTCTAAAAGTTCCACAGATGTCACTCATTTGTTTTCACTTGAGCGTGTTACAGTGGCTATCGACGTATTGATGGATTGAAGAATAGACGCAGAGGGTACCAACGAGAAAGGATGCAGCGAGTATGCAGGTGACTAACTTACCCCTGACTGTCTCCGATCTCCTCGACTGATCACATGATCACAGCCAAGATTGGTCCCCCTCAGAAATCTGTCTTTCATTGCCCACTCTACTTGATTTTTAGTATTTTTACCGCGCAATAGGACGGCGTATGTACGAGATGGAAAGCATTGAATTGGTGATATCGAGAACCCGACAGGAATATATGCCCAATCGCGCACGCACATCTAAGACGTTGAGAGACGCGTTAAACGATATCATACCGACAATGCGAAGGATGCGACGAATGATCTCCGGTACGGTCGGTTTGCAGTGACGGACTCGCGACGGCTAGGTTCGAGTCGGTATCCAATGGCAGTGACGGGGATTGTGGTGGAAGATCTGGGGTCATAGTGTTCGTGCGGGTTGCACGACTCACTGAGGGTAGATCAAGAACGCCCTTTCCCTTGCGCGAACCAGGCTCAGGGCCACCATCATCCTCTGCAGAAGCAGCCAGATCAGATGCAGAGGTCAACCGTGGGGAAGGGTTGAGAACAGCGGTGACTATTATCAAGCGATGAGAATCTGGGAGAGAAGGTCAGAGGTCAGATCGAGTCATCGGCGGGTGTAAAGACAGAGACGGACCTGAACTATTGAGAACTGGACTAGAAGGTGAACGTGGGAGGTCTGGGTTGTGTCGGATGGCAACGGCAGCGAACGGAGGTGTAAACGAAAGAGGAGCAGATGTCAAAGTTTCGGTACTTGAGGTGACAATATTTTCGTATTTCATCAACGGTGGCTAGATCTGGTGAGGTAACTAACATGCATGCGAAGTCTGATGAACGGGACGGAAGTTGTCGAGCGGTGGCACATCCGTGGAGATTTCGTTGACGTGAAATGGGGCAGCTACGTGAGAGGAAAGTGCATCGGGACTGGCAAGTGAAGCAGGGACAAGTATGGCAGCGCGAGAAAAGGTCGTGGAAGCAGAATTTCCGTGAATATTGCCAGGGATATTGCACACTGGATACGAGGATGGCTGTCCCAACATACTCTCACAATCCCTCGTCGATGCGGAGAATCGTATCGGGGCAGATTCGGTACCTTGATGTAGAGCGATATAACGTTGCGAATCCGTCGAATAGTATACAGCACGACCGTCTCGTCGTCGTCATTCTGGGCTTTGAGAACAATTCGATTCCACGGAGTACAGAACTCATATTACAGTTCAGGTGTCGTATCTTGCACGTTGAATCCGGAGACTGTGTCTAGAACTCTCGAAACTCGATCTGGGGCCAAGATGGTTTCCAGAAGTTGTCCAGTTGCCTGCGAACGATATGAATAAAGATGGTAAGCGACAGACTGTCATCACGTGCGGCGTAGTCTCGAAGGACGGGTCCCTGGATGAGCAGTTCATCGGAGGCGATAGCAAACCATTGATCATTGGGCCGTTGTGCCCTTGCAACAACACTGGAAACTATGGCTGAGATTAATCCTGTTATATGAACATCCTTGCAATTATCCCAGCCTCTTACGACACGCGCAAAACCGGCAGATTGTACAGGCCCATTCTGGTTTTCGGACATGATTCTGCCGAGAACTTGAACCTGTAGATGAACAGGTCATGGTTGCGGGAGGGTAACTGTACCTATTCGCCTTTCGGGTAAATTAGTATTGTAAAGAGTGTGACGATGAACAAGCAAGGAGCGTAAAGAGGAGGTTGATGGTAATCGCAATCCCTCAGTTTCGTTCCTCGGTGTGCCACGGCGTCACTTCCCGCTATGCGCTATGGAGAGAGCGGCGTACAAATTGTCCACCGACTCAGTTAGCGACCCCGCTCTCCGAAACAAAAAATCAGTTGTAAGAGTCAATGTCGAAGTTGTAGAGTCGGGGATCGGCTACCCAAGTACTTGCGTCAACTTCCGCGTCATTATTAGGTGTGTTCGTCGGCCCGCAGTTCCCGACGTCTCTTTCAAGGTGGGACAGTCGTTCGCATCTTCTGCTTCTCCGCTTCACCCTGTTAACCCACCTCTCTTTCCGTGCAGAGACACCGCATATCGCTACAAGCTCACGCACATCCGCGCGTCCCGCATCACAGGCGACCCAGTGGGCTTGGTTGACGCGGTAGCCACGGCTTTGACGTTGACCGCTCTTCAAGCTCAATGCGGTCCCCGCTGCGCAATTGCGCGCGCTCTTTGCGCTGGTCCGAGTATTCCTAGACGGCGCGTTTAGCAGCACGCATTCGCACATACCATGGTACGTGTCCGCGACCAAGTCGGTCCGCATGCGGAAAGTTTGGTCAAGTGCCTCAGGAGGTGGCGCGTAAGTGTGCTTGACGTCTTCGCTTTTGCGCCGCGGATGACGAGGTGGTCATGACGGAGGTAACGCCACCATTGAAGCAGTTGTGCCTACGTTACTTTAAAGGTTCTCTTGATCACGTGCCAAGTATATATATCTAGAGCTTACCACACTTGTACTGCGTAATGGGAAGCAAAAAATGGGATACATATATTGAATATCATAGTAAGATCCAAGAACCTAACAGGAATATATGTCGTATCGCACTGGCACAACTAAGAGGCCGGCGAACGTGTTAGGCGATATCGTATTGGGAATACGAATGATGCGCGGAATGATATCCGGTACGCGTACGCTCAGCCCGCTGTGATGGACCCATGACGGTTGCTCCGTCCAAGTCGGCATCCGGTTGAAGTAACAAAGACTGTGGTACAAGATCTAGGGCAGTCATCGTGCTTGCGCGGGCTGTGGAATGCACCATGAGGGGGCCAACGTCCTTATCCCTGCGCAAACCAGGCTTCGCGCTGCCACCGTCCCGGGCAGTAGTACTCAGATTAAGTGCAGAGGTCGGTCCTGGGAAAGTGCCGGGAATAGTAACGATTATAGAGCGATGAGATTCTGAGAAAGACAGTGGGAGGTCGGATCGAGTGATGGGCGAATGCGAAGACGGCGGCGGACCTGTGGGAAGTATATTTATATTGTCGAGAACCGGACTAGAAGAAGTTGAAGAAGGGAGATATGGTGGATCGGAAGGCGTCAGGGGGTCTGAATTGTGCTGGAGGGAAACGGAAGCGGGTGGAGAGGTAGAGGAAAGAGGGGAGGTGGATGTCGAGGTATCGGGAGTGTAGTGGGATACTGTCAAACCTGAGGTGACGATGTCTTGTATTACTCCACCAATGGCTTGATGTGGCGAGGTAACAGGAATATGGAGCCCTTCAATGGCTGTCTGGTGAACGGGGAGTAAATTATCGAGCGTTAGCTCCTCCGTGGGGCTTTCGACAATACGAGGTGGGGTAGGTACGGTCGAGGAATCTAGACTGGCAAGGGAGGCAGGGGGGAGCGCGTCGTTATCATGAAACACAGTGCCGTGAATATGACCAGCGACGTTGCAGACTGGATACGAGAATGGATACTGCAAAATCGGGTCACGAGAGGCAGTGGAGGCGGAGAACCGTGTTGGGGCAGAATCGGTGTCTTGGTGTAGAGCCACGTAGATGTTGCGAATCGATCCCAAGATATAGAAGGTCGTAAACGTATCGTTGTGACTCTGCACATGGAGAACGATTTGATTCCAAAGAGCACAGAAGCTGTGCTGTAATGGTGACAATGTATCCTGTACATCGAAATCGGAAGCTACTTTTAGAGCCCTCGAGAACTTACGCCGTAGCTTGTACATTTCCCTGCTTGCTTCTCGGAAATGGTTAAATTGCTGGCGAGTGACGTGAATTAATATGGCAAGTGACAGGCTGTCACCGTGCGCGGCTTGCTCTCGGAGAACAGATTCTGGGACCCCCAGTTCATCGGAAGCGAGAATAAACCAAGGGTCGTCGCGCCGTCGTATCATTGCGATAATACTGGAGGCCACAGTTTGTGTTATCGACCAAGTATCTTTGTTTGCGTTATCGCGCCAGCCCCTTACAATCGGCAAAAATTCGGCGGCCAGGGAACCACTACCTCGGTCGTTGTACAAAATCATCTCAACGGCTTCAAATGCCGACTCGGGATGGTGAGCTGGATCGATGGCCCTTGCGCATATCATGGCTCGCCGTTTTTTGACAGGTGCAGACAGCAAATCGGATGAGAAAGTGCGCTTCAACAACCCGGTCAATGATTGAAAAAGCTTCTGCTTTTCGTCATCAGTGAGACTGGGCAGAGGATCTTCGACCTCCTTGGAACTGCGGAAGCCGGGTAAGCCAGAATAGAAGCGCTCCAGTTCGTGATCTTCGTCCAAACTGTCGAACGTCCATATGAAGGCGCGCGTGTCGATCTCCGCTCGAGGTTTGAGAGCAGTTTTCTCGATTGTCCTATGCATTCCCTGCGAGAGCAATTTGCAATAGTGGCGCCTGGATGTCATAAGGCGGATTTTTTGATGGTGGGAGTTAAGAATGAGATGACGACGACAACGAATGCTAGCCCACAAATAGGACCACCAATTATAGGACCACCAACGAACACGAAAGACGACATATCCTATCCCAACAACAACCAGCCAGACTGTTGATGAAAGCGACGTATAGTACGGGCTATCAAGACGGAAAATTGGCATCAATGTGATGCATCCGTACAGAGCCGTGCAAATCCCGATCCACGACAACACCAATTTAAAAATCGTGATATTGACATTGCAAAGAAACACAACCAGGCCAGCGAAGAACAGGAACAGGGAAACGTGGAGTAACGCGGGCAATGTTTCGACCGCCCATGGAAGGAGGAACTTGACAATGCCTTCAGCAAAAAACGCACGGATCCTTACTCGATTGTGTGGACTGTAACGCGACTGAGTGACCTTGAGATATCTTCGTGCCCATTGCTGCAGCAACGTCGCGAGCAGAGCACAGGTAAGACTGATCACTAAGCTCATGAACCAAAGTGAGTTTACCCAAACTGCGTAGTTTGGTGGAGAAAATTGGGGTGGCGAAGTAGGGAGGGAAGTCGAAATGTTGGGGTCGGCAACAGTCTGATAGATATTTGCGAGATAGAAATTAGAGGTATCCTGTGGATTTGGTCGAATGTCCTGAATGGACACTGAGATTAAGGATGCAACAGCAGCAGAGAATAAGCCGGTCTATGACCACTGAGTGGGTGTGAAGTACCAGGTTTAGAGATAGAGACGCACAAATATGAGGATTCCGTCTGCATCCGCTTTCCAGTTCTCGGCCATCTTCTTGTCCTCTTCTGTCGCCATTTCCATATACATCGAGAATATGGGCCCGGAGCCATCGACGAAATTAGACAGACCATGCAGTTCTGGATTCTGTGCTGATGGGGGTGGGTACTGGTAGTCACCTATTTGGCGTCAGTGAACTGAGAATGGCATAGTGATGTGGGAGATTGGTACCCTCACCGAATCCTGCATTGGGTACGTTGCTGGCGTCGTGAGGAGCTCGGGACATCGTAGTGAAGACTATAGTGAGAGTCGATTGCAGAGAGTACAATGCGGTGAGGTAAAGCACTTGTGGAACGGCCATCACTCTGGCCGTACCAGTTCAATCGAACCCTTGATCGAACTGCAAGCGCCCGGTTCAACAGTTTGTCGAAAGTCGTTGCGAAATAGGCCTCAATTCTCATATTGTGTGGTCGTTTCTTAGAAACAAAGGGCCTCTCCTGTGAGCAGACGCCTTAAAAATTGATGAATATAATACAGTACTTATTAGACATTTTGCGTGGACGGGACGCCACGGTAGCGCTGAATTCGAACCGAATCAACACTGCAACCATAGCTCTACCAGCGCATACAGTATCGGAACAATTGAACGGTTCTTGTCCCATTAACAATTCTATATACCTGGCTCTGTTATGCTGTGTTTAAGCGGGTTGTACCAAGAGTTTCAAGGGAAGCCCAGGTGGATTATGAAACGTTCCACCCTCATGTGACCGCATCATCTGTCATTTCCCCCCGAGACGAGGCTCCCATAACAATCTACCGTCTGTCTCCCAGTCTATAACGAGCTCCTAGACCCCACTAACACAAATAACGGGCTACAGGTATTCCTCTCCGACGTCAAGAAGTGGCTATATGAAGGAGTGGGAGATCACGTCCTCGGAGAAGAGCACTTTCTTGGAGCGTCTCTTTTTCCAAAGCCGGGCAGCCGTACGTCCTCTGTTCCTCTTCCCGCCTCACCTGCTGACATGCCTCGTTCTCCCTGCGGAGACACGGGCATATCACCACAGGCTCACGCACCTCCACCCTCTAAGCCCCTCCATCACAGGCGACACAGGTGGCCATGTTCGATGCAATCATCCCTGCCCTATGCAACCCGACTACCTTTGGCTTTGACCTGCTCTTTGCATTCCTCCGGATATTTCCAAGTGTCAGGCTAGATGACCTGCACTCCCGGAACGCATGCAGACACCACTGAGGAACCCAATACGTGTCCACGACCCAAGTTGAACGCTGGATGGTCGATGGTAAGCCTTCCCTTACAAACCTCTTTTCTTTGCTTTCTTCCTGGACTGCATTTATGCTGTCACAAATAAAAAGAGATCTGCATCGACTTGTAAATGGCCAAGCTCATGTGACCTACGCAGACATTGCGCCTATATTCGGTCTGCGGGAGTGAGTGCTGTTGGTCAAGTGCCTTGTGGGGCGATGCATAGGCGTGCTTGATGCCGTCACGAGGAAGTCACGGCGGGGGTAGCACCATTGTTGAAGCAGCCTGAGAACCTTGTGGTGGGATGGTGCCTACGTTACTTTCAAATGTGCACAAGGATCTGTCGTCCTGTGTCAACGGCGGCAATGTTCTCTCGACCGTATCCCAAGTATATTTCTACATCTGTACTGCGTAATAGGAAGTACAAAATGAGAATTATTTATTGAATAGTATTAGTATAGTGATATCCAAAAACCCAACAGGAAGATATCGCACATGCACATCCAAGAGATTGACGAACATGCGTTAAACGATAACCTACTGGTAATATGAAAGATGCAGAGAATGATCTCCCATATGCTCAACCTGCTGTGAAGGACCTGGGATGGCTGCAACCTTGTTCTCTGACCCCTTGTACAGCCAGTCGCTCTCATCGATGAGAGCAACGACCCCTGAGTCTGGTGCTCCCGGAGCGAGATCCATGACCCAGCACTTGTTGATGTCCTTGTCAGGCCATGACAGCAGTTGCCAATCCGACAGGCTTCGTCTCCAACTTGTGTGAGTCGTTACTGGACTTCTCCTTGGGAGATCGGCATTCCCGCGCCCAGTGACCGGGCTTGCCACAGTCGTGGCATTTGCCCTTGCGGCGCTGTTTCCTGCTCTCAGACCCCATGGCTGCAAGAGGCTTGTTTCTGGCGGCCTGAGAATCGGCCCAACGGTCTTTCAAATGGTCGGCCTCCTTGCAAATGAGGTCAATAAGCATCTCCGTGTCGACGGTGATGATGGGATGGATGATGTGGGCAGAAGAAAGAATGCACGACGCGAAGTGTGCGAGCTCATCGGGAATGCCTTTGAGTACCATCTGCTGGTATTCCCTCTGACTAATGGCAGCACCAGTGGCCATGAGTTCTTTGTGCTTGAGTTGCAGGCTTGTCAGGAAAGCACGGATATTGCCTCCCATGGGGCAACGCATCTCATAGAATGTGGTTTCGAGAGTGTTTTGCATGTAGACACTTTTGGCCTTGAACTCATCAGAGACACATACCCAGCGAAGATGTGTGGTTGGGTAGGTGTCCAGGTGGAGGATTGTGAAGTCGGGGAGCCATTGGGAGAGCAGTTGCTGCACGATCAGGTCGTCGTAGATCCACTTCTCTTGTTACGTTTCATCCTCGGACTACCCGGACCGGTTGTGGACTCTGACGCGTTCGTGATGACTCGGCGCGTTAGCAGTAATACATCATGGACTTCGGATCTTACTGCCTCGTGTTGTGCTGACTGATGACCCTCCTATTGTTGTACGTGATCGTGATTAGCTTGCTGACTGATGTTTCCCATTGTTGTACGTGTTCCGTGTTACGATAACGACTGCGCATTCTATTATTAGGATACGCTACTTACGCTATTGGTCACTTACGAGTTCGAGCGGAGCTGGAACTAGCTCCCTTACTTGTATTTAAGCTCATAGTAGTACGGACCAGGATCCCCATCTTGGTCTTCTTCAATTACCACTCTTCACTCGTCTTCTGTACTAGGGACTCGCAGTGTCCCTAAGTGAGCTAGCTCCGGCATATCCCTCTGTGACCAAGAAGGGATTCCCGTGACTTCATCTCCATCTTCCCTTGTGAATGGTAGATCAGCCGACCGTGACTTATCCGCCTGGTACCACGTGTCATCTCGTCTTCGAGTACCTCAACTCGCGTACTGCTCGGCCAACACACTGCTACTACATCGTCGACAACCTCCAGTGGGAGTATATTCGCAAAGTCCCAAGTCCCCCGCCCAACGTTCCTGTCGAAGAGACGTTGTACACCTATAGAGACTCCACAGGCACGTATTGGCCACATCCCGCCGTCTTTCCAGAGCACTCGGACAACCACAGATTCCATCCCCGAGGGAACCCACGTCACAACAGCGTCTAAGTCAGACGAACGTCCGTGGTAGACGTAACATCTCTGCAGCAGCTTTCTCCTCATCTGTGGTGTTCAGGGGATCTTTTGGCAGTGGTTTGGTGTTGGAGCCATCAAAGAAGCCCCATCGGCGAGTCTCTTGCATCACCCCCCAGAAATGAACAACAAAAACAACCCAGTTTGAGCCATCCGGTTCGAGGTAAGGGATGTTGGCTGTTACGTTTCGTCTCGGACTGCCCGGCCCGGTTGTGGACTCTGACGTATTCGCGATGACTTGGTAC
>QFDY01005244.1:0-16795 GCA_003315925.1 Lactarius sp. MG121
GACGTATTACTACTAACGTGCCGAGTCATCACGAACACGTCAGAGTCCACAACCGGTCCGGGCAGTCTGAGAACCAAACGTAACATCACCCCCTTTTCAGCGTCAAGCCCCAGCTTGACCACGCATGACGGCGAGCGGGTTGGTGCCTACCTCGCGGAGGGCTCGGATGCGGGCTATCTCTTCGGCGTCTTGTTCCGCTTTCGGCCCGCGGTGGAGTGAGGCTCGCACGTTCTCGATGCGGTCCACCGCATGTGCTCGCTGAAGCCGGGAGACACACCTGTTGCGCTCGATCTCTATGCGCTCCAACTTCATCTGCTCCGCCGCCAGCCGGTGTTGCTGCGCCCGCCATCCGAGCGTCATGCATCGGTAGCGATGGACCTCGGCCATGAGGGTCGCGTCCTTCATGTGAAGGAGCGCCTGGTCGACCGAATCGACTAGTCCCGCGTCGGAGAGCAGGAATGTGAGGTCGTTGTCGGTGTAAGAGGGGGAAGAGGACTGCTCGTCGTAGTAGGGGACGGCGTGAACGGGTTTCCCGTATTGTTGATTGCATCCTGCTCTGAAGGCCAGGACGAAGGGGTCGGCGGTGAGGATGAGCTGAGTATACCGGGCGGGCCAAAGACGTTCCTGAGCGTCGCGAATCTGAAAGGGAATGTAATGGACTCCCCTGTTGAACTGATACCCCCTGGGAGGGGGTGTCTCCGCACGACTCTCGGTCTCCTGCACAGATTCCTCCTCTGGATCGCGGCGAACCGTGGGTGGATACGGCGTCGGTAGTGTGATAGCTTCCCCGGTGGGTCCGCAAAGCGGGGGGGTTTCCGAGTGTGTCGTGGTGAGATGGGTGGCGTAACGTAGATACTGATGCGCCTCGAGCCGTTCCGCCGGGTCGTATGGGTCCCCGCCTTCGTCGGGTCCCGGTGGGGATGTTGGTCGGCTGGGCACATACCCTTGTTCGTCGCCCGCTGGAGTGGGCGCTCTGGTCGGGACATAGTGGTCTCCGAGATAGTTGGGCTGGTTGCTCTCGGAATAAACAGTGGGGGTCGGCGAAGGAACTGGGGATGGCCCGGGGGAAGGAGGACGACTTCCTCGTTGGTGAAGGGCGAGGGCAGTCGACAGGGGTGACGATGGCGTGGACTGTACTCGGTAAGGTGTGGATAGCTCCTCGTTGACGACATAGCGGAAGTTCACTGGGGAAGAGGGCCTCATAAGTAGGGAGTGAAGTGAAGGAAGGAGATGGGGACGTCTCTTGGGATTTCCCTGCGCTTATATGCGTTTCTCTGGCGGGATTGGAATTTTTAAACTCCCTTATCGCGTCGTCGGCAAATACGTCGTCCTTGTCGACCCATTGGTTGTCCGAATCCGGGTACCCCTTCCATTTGACCAAGTATTGCAATTTGCGACTTCTGCCGAACCGCCGAGAGTCTAGAATTTTCTCAACCTCGTATTCTTCTTCTCCGCCGATTAGATCCGGTGGTGGGCGCTGATAATTGGGGCCGTGCGTGGGTGTCTCGCGATAAGGCGTTAGGAGGTCCACATGGAACACTGGGTGGATCTGCCACTGCGTGGGAAGTTCTAGACGATAGTTGACTGCGGACATCACCTGGGTTATCCTAAACGGGCCGTGGCGTCGTGCCACTAGTTTTGCCGTTGGCTGGTGCGTGCGTAAGTGGCGTCCCTCTAGCCATACTTGATCTCCAATTTGGAACTTGGGCGTATCCTTGGCTTTGATCCACCCCTGCTGCGCTTTGATCATCAGTGACTGCGCGCGCTGTCGGAGTTCTTTGAACTGTTTGACCCTGAGCGCCACCTGTGGGATTGGTGATGGCCTATCGGTCCAATCAGCGCGGGGGTTGTACCCCATAAGGAGCTGAAAGGGGGATTCTTTAGTGGTTTCGTTAGGCCAATTGTTATGGGTGAACTCAGCCATGGGGAGGTAGTGTATCCAATCGTCTTGTCTTTCGTTGACCCAAAATCGCAGGTACTGCTCTAGCCATTGATTTGTACGCTCTGATTGTCCGTCGGTACGTGGGTGGTAGGCCGTAGAGATGTTTTGTTTGATGCCAAGGATTTTGCACAGTTCTCGTGTGAATTTTGACGCGAATCGGGGATCTCGGTCGCTGATGATCTTCCCGGGTAGGCCGAATCTGGGGAACACGTGTTTGACGTAGAGGGCTGCCGTTCCTTCTGCCGATATCTCTTCTTGGCATGGGATGAATAAGGACATCTTCGTACAATCGTGGTCCGTTATCGTGAGGATCGTGTCGCAACCCTGTGCTTCGGGAAGTTTAGTGATGAAATCAAGCGCGATAGTTTCGAATGGCATAGCTTCGGGTTTCGGGAATATTGGACGTAGAGGTGCTTTGATGGCCCTGGTATTGACCTTGATCCTTTGGCAGTCGGCGCATCCTTTGACGTAGTCCATAACTTCGTTCCTTAGACCTGGCCACCAGTAATATCGTTCCACGAGTTTGATGGTTCGGCTGATCCCAGGGTGTCCGTATACTGGAGGGTCATGATGGTTTCTGATGAGTTCTCGTTTCTCCAGGAGTCCTCCTGTGACCACCCGTCGTCCGTCCTTGTACCAAGTGCCTTCGATCTTCTTTAGTCCATGTGGGTCTATCCAGGGGCGGAGTTTGTCGTCGTCTTGGGCGTACACCGGATTTGTTTTCTCCATCTCCTGTACTGATATGGTGGCGTTGATTCGGAGAGGGTCTTCCGTCGTATCTATTGCTGCGGCCCTGACGAAGATGTCATTGGGTAGTACTGTGACCTGGTCGTTATCTCCTTCTCCTTGGTCGTAGTCCGGGCGTCTAGATAAGGCATCGGCTCGACCGTTTGCCGTTCCCTTAATGTGGTGAATCTCGATATCGTACTCAGAGAGTTCTAGTACTTCCCGTGCTACTCGGCGACTTATCTTTTGCAGGGAGCGCCAATACTGAAGGTTCATGTGGTCCAAGAACACTTTGATCTTGTGTGGGGATCCTGCTAGGTAATGGCGCCAGTTTCGAAGTGCTTTGACGATTGCTAGAAGTTCGAGGTCGTAGATGTCGTAGTTTCGTTCTGCTGTATTGAGGGTGTTCGAATAATAGGCAATAGGGTGTCTCTTGCCGTCTTCCTTGCGTTGGAGTAGTACTGCCCCTACTGCAAACCCTGATGCGTCTACTTCGAGTTCAAATTGGTCTTCTAGTTTGGCGTGTGCGAGAACTGGTTCTTCCGTGACGAGCTTCTTGATTTTGTCAAATGCTTCTTGTTCCGTTGTTGTCCATGTCCATTCCGTGTCTTTTCGTGTGAGTTTGTTGAGGGGTCGTGCGTGTGTGGCAAAATTTCGGATGAAAGCGCGGTAAAAGTTGCAGAAGCCTAGGAATGATCGCACCTGTTTGACGTTTTTGGGGTTTGGCCAGTCTTTGATGCCGGAAATTTTGACAGGGTCCATGCGTGTCACCCCCTTTTCAATGATTACCCCCAGGTAATCGATGCTTGGTGCGTGGAAGATGCATTTCTCCGGTTTAAGGAATAGATCGTTTTCTTCTAGCAGGTCCAGGACGTCGTGTACCGCTTCGATGTGTGCTTGTTCCGTGGATCGGGTTGCTATGCCTATGTCGTCCATGTATACTCTGATGGTCGTGCCTTTAGCCTCGTGGTATGCGATGAGGTCTTTGCAGATCTCGTTCATCATAGTTTGAAACGTTGCCGGTGAGTTGGTCAGCCCGAAGAACATTACCGTTGGTTCGAAGAGTCCGTATTTCGTTTTGAACACAGCCTTTTCCTGATCTCCCTCTTTGATCCTTACGTTGTTGTAGCCCCAACGAATGTCTAGTTTGGTGAATATGAACGCTCCGCTTAGGTCTGCGATGAGTTCCGGGATGAGCGGGAGGGGGTATTGATTGCGTATGGTCCAGTTATTGATATTCCGGTAGTCCTGTACGGGGCGTAGCTTTCCGTCCTTCTTTTTGATGAAGAAAAAGGATGATGCGTACGGGGATTTAGAGGGTCTGATGTATCCTTTGGCCAGTTGTTTGTCGATCCATTCCTTGAGCGCTTTGTCTTCCGTTTGACTCATCGGATAGATTTTGCAGTCGATCGTATCCGGTGCGTTTGGCTTGAAGTCGATTGCGTGGTCCCAGGGTTTTGACAGCGGGAAGCAATTGGATTCTTCTTCGCTGAAGATCTTGACGTGTCGTTGGTATTCTTCTGGGACCGCTTTCTTCTCCGTGTACTGTTTGGCTTCTATAGCCATTTCGGTTGACATTGTCGCGCGCAGACGCGTGTCTTCGAGATCGCATTCCCGTCGTAGTTGCTCTTCGATCCTTTGCTTGTTGGGGAGTAATAGTTTTTCAAGCACGAGTCGCGCTATGACCGGGTCTATTCGTGGTTTTGTAGGGTTGATGGTACGGAGGACGACTGGGTACTCAGCTTCGTTAAGCGTGGCCGTTGCCCATTGGATGTTGGGTTGAAAAGTCGCCAGCCATGGATATCCCAGGATTATATCTTCCCCTCCTACGTCCGTTACCAGGAATCGCATTTCTTTGCTGACTCCTTTGGTCTGTACTTCCAGATCCACGCAGTGGGTTATCTTGCCTCCCTTGTTGTGCGTGCCGTCAATGTTCCAGATCTTTCGATGATGGTCTAACTCTTTGAGGCCCAGCCTCATTCTTCTGACGAAGTCCGGATGTATGAAGTTGTTAGTGGCTCCGGAGTCCACTAGTGCTCGTTTGTCGGCCATGGCGTAACTTGCGCGCAATGAAACTGGAACATGCATAGATTGATAGCGCGTTATGAACACAGAATTACACCGTAATGCCCTCACCCAGGCCGTCGGGTTTAGGCGCTTTGAAAATCCTCTCACCCCAACAGGTCCCGAACTACCAAATCCCTGGCTTCTTCATCTAGATTTCGGACTCCGTTTATCCAGCTGGTCGCCCGTTCTTGCGGCGTATCAGTGGTGGCACGGGCGCCGCGGCTGCTGCCGCCGTCTTCTTCGAATTGAATCAGAGGTTCGTCTTGGACGCTCTGGACTTCTTCTATGAATGCCCCCCTTCCTTGGCGGGGTTGCCAGTTCGCGTTGGTGCGCGGTTTACGTGGCTGGCGGCAGTCTCGCTGGAAATGGCCCATTTTGCCACAGTTGAAACATTTGACGTTGCTAGCGTCTATGATCCCCTTGTTGGATCGTCCCCCTTGTGGGGTGTACGGGGGTCGGGTGTAGTCGATTTCTTCAGAGCCCGCGAGTCGAGCTCTAACCCTTCCTGGCGTGGTGTCCATGGCGTCGGGGTGATTCCTGAATGCCTGCCACCCTTGGCGAGGCAGTTGGGGACGGTTTGGAGCGTTGAACGTTCTCAGAGAAGTATTGCCCGGCTTACCGGGTCCCGGGGGTTTACGTCCCCCCAAACGCGTTTGCAAATGCATCCATTTGCGCTGTTGCTCGAGCGCGGCGGTCTTCCATTGAGCGTATGTGTTCGGGCTGTGGAAATTGTACGCATTCTTGTATAGTTCTACCGGGAGTCCACTGGTGAACTTGTCGAGGACAAGGGAGTCGTCGAAGCGATAGCCGGCTTCTCTGACCGCTTTTTCAAACTTGGCGACGTAGGAGTCGATGTCTTGGCCTTCCATTCGGAAGCCTTTCTGGAGTTCCTGCTGTGCCCTTTCCTTCTCGAGCGTGTCAGCGAATGTGTTGCGGAAGCCGAGTTCGATGGCCTCCCAAATCCACTTGTCGTAGGGTCCGTGCTTGATCTTGTACGCCTTGACCCATTTGGTGGTGGAGAGGACCCATTCATTGACGTGGTCCCCTTGGATGTAGGTGAGGAAAATCAGCGCTTTTCGATAAGGGAGGGTGAACGCAGGGTTATCATAGTTGGTTTCCACGAACAGCTCCCATTGAGTGAGGAACTGTTGGACTTTGGTGCGATCCCCGGTAAATACGAGGGGTTCTTTGCCCATGAACTTCTCGGGCTTGGTTCCGCTTGACACGTTTGGTCCGGTGAAGAGTGGTCCTCCTGGGTCCCCTCCTCTGTCGTCTCCTCCCCCATCTCCGTGTCCTCCGGGTGGGGGTCCTCCGCCGCGACTTATGCGCGTGGGTTCCTGGAACGTAGTAGGTTGCTTGGTGATAGTGGTGGTCATGTCTGTGGGAATGGACTCAGCTAGTATTCCCAGTTGCGTTTCTTCTTCTTCCTCTCGTGCTTCGAGAATGCGGATTTCTTCGGGGTTGCTTCCTAAAGATGGAGAGGGTGCTGGTGTTTTGGGAGTAGGGGAGCGGACTGGTTCTTCTTCTTGTCCGTCGATAGGTCCCCACTGGTCTCTAGTGGTTGTTTCACTTTGACGAATGTCGAGGTGAAGGCCTGATCCTGCGGGTCTGACGACTTGTAGCTTGCCGTGGAGTTCGTCCCACCTGATTTCTGTCCAACAGATGTGGTCGAAGTTAAATTCTACCGGAATGAGTCCGGTTTTGCCGTCCTTGTAAGTGTAGAGAACTACGTAGCCTGGGTCTCCTTGCTCTGTCTGCCAAAAGGCTCCTTTGAGGTATTGCTTGGGGACGTTGCGTTCCCCTCTTCTATCGATGTGATACGGTCGGAATGGGATCCAAAGATCGCGGGTTGTTACTGCGGAAGCCACGTTGAAAGGATCTTGGTCTTAATGTAACGTCTACCACGGACGTTTGTCTGACTTAGACGCTGTTGTGACGTGGGTTCCCTCGTGGGTGAAACCTGTGGTTGTCCGAGTGCTCAGGAAAGACTGCGGGATGGGGCCAATACGTGCCTGTGGAATCCCTATAGGTATACAACGTCTCTTCTACGGGGATGTTGGGCGGTGGACAGGGGACTTTGCGGATATACTCCCACTCGAGGTTGTCGACGATGTAATAGCAGTGGGTAGGGCGAGCGGTACGCGAGTTGAGATATTCGAAGACAAGGTGACACGTGGTACCGGGTGGGTAAGTTACGGTCGGGTGATCTACCATTCACAGGGGAAGATGGAGATAAGGTCACGGGGATCCCTTCTTGGTCACTGAGGGATATGCCGGAGCTAGTTCACTTAGGGATATCGCGAATCCCTAGTACAGAGGACGAGTAGAAGACGTGGTAATTGAAGAAGACCAAGATAGGGATCCTGGTCCGTACTACTGTGAACTTAAATACAAGTAAGGGAGCCAGTTCTAGCTCCGCTCGAACTCGTAAGTAGCCAATAGCGTAAGTAGCGTATCCTAATAATAGAATGCGCAGTCGGTATCGTAACACAAAACACGTACAACAATAGAGAACATCAGTCAGCAAGCCTAATCGCAATCACGTACAACAATGGGGGTCATCAGTCAGCGCAACACGAGGCAGTAAGATCCGAAGTCCATGACGTATTACTACTAACGTGCCGAGTCATCACGAACACGTCAGAGTCCACAACCGGTCCGGGCAGTCCGAGAACCAAACGTAACATGAGACCTGGCCACCAGTAATATTGTTCTATGAGTTTGATGGTTCAGCTGATTCCTGGGTGTCCGTATACTGGAGTGTTACGTTTCGTCCCGGACTACCCGGACCGGTTGTGGACTCTGACGTGTTCGTGATGACTCGGCACGTTAAGTAGTAATACGTCATGGACTTCGGATCTTGCTGCCTCGTGTTTGGATGACTGATGCTCGTTATTGTTGTACGTGACGATGATTACTATGCTGACTGAGGATTCCTATTGTTGTACGTGCTTTGGATTACGATGGTGACTGCGCATTCTATTATTAGAGTACGCTACTTACGCTATTGGTTACTTACGAGTTCGAGCGGAGTTAGAACTGACTCCCTTACTTGTATTTAAGTTCATAGTAGTACAGACCAGGATCCCCATCTTGGTCTTCTTCAATACCACCACTTCTACTCGTCTTCTGTGCTAAGGGGCTCGTCGCGCCCTTAAGTGAACTAGCTCCGGCATATCCCTTTGAGACCAAGAGGGATCCCCGTGACCTTATCTCCATCTTCCTCAGCGAATGGTAGATCAGCCGACCGTGACTTATCCACCTGGTACCACGTGTCATCTCGTCTTCGAATATCTCAACGCCCGTACCGCCCGTCCTACCCACTGCTACTACATCGTCGACAACCTTCAGTGGGAGTATATTCGCAAAGTTCCCAGTCCACCTCCCAACGTTCCCATCGAAGAGACGTTATATACGTATCGGGACTCTACAGGCACGTATTGGCCACATCCCGCAGTCTTTCCAGAGCACTCGGACAATCACAGATTCCATCCCCGAGGGAACCCACGTCATAACAGCGTCTAAGTCAGACCAACGTCCGTGGTAGACGTTACATGGAGGGTCGTGATGGCTCTTGATAAGTTCTCGTTTCTCAAGAAGCCCTCCTGTTACTACCCGCCGTCCATCTTTGTACCAGGTGCCTTCGATTTTCTTCAGTCCGTGTGGGTCTATCCAGGGGCGGAGTTTGTCGTCGTCCTGGGCGTATACCGGATTTGTCTTTTCCATTTCTTGCACTGATATGGTGGCGTTGATTCGGAGGGGGTCTTCCGTCGTATCTATTGCTGCGGCCCTGACAAAGATGTCATCGGGTAGTACCGTGATTTGATCGTTATCTTTCTCCCCCTGGTCGTAGTCTGGTCGTCTAGATAGGGCATCGGCTCGTCCATTCGCCGTTCCCTTGATGTGGTGAATCTCGATATCATACTCAGAGAGTTCTAGTACTTCCCATGCCACTCGGCGACTTATCTTTTGCGGGGAGCGCCAGTATTGGAGGTTCATGTGGTCCGAGAATACTTTGATCTTGTGTGGGGATCCTGCCAGGTAGTGGCGCCAGTTTCAAAGTGCTTTGACAATTGCTAGGAGTTCGAGGTCGTAGATGTCGTAGTTCCGTTCCGCTGCACTGAGAGTGTTTGAATAGTAGGCGATAGGGTGCCTTTTGCCGTCTTCTTTGCGTTGGAGTAGTACTGCTCCTATTGCGAATCCTGAGGCGTCTACTTCGAGTTCGAATTGATCTTCTAGCTTGGCGTGTGCGAGGACTGGTTCTTCCGTGACGAGTTTCTTGATCTTGTCGAACGCCTCTTGTTCTATTGTTGTCCATGTCCATTCCGTGTCCTTTCGTGTGAGTTTGTTAAGGGGGCGGGCGTGTGTGGCAAAATTTCGAATGAAAGCGCGGTAGAAGTTGCAGAAGCCTAGGAACGATCGCACCTGTTTGACGTTTTTGGGGTTTGGCCAGTCTTTGATGCCGGAAATTTTGACGGGGTCCATGCGTGTCACCCCCTTTTCAATGATTACCCCCAGGTAATCGATGCTCGGTGCGTGGAAGGTGCATTTTTCCGGTTTGAGGAATAGATCGTTTTCCTCTAGTAGGTCCAGGATATTGTGTACCGCGTCAATGTGTGCTTGTTCCGTGGATCGGGTTGCTATGCCTATGTCATCCATATATACTCTGATGATCGTACCTCTTGTTTCGTGGTACGCGATAAGGTCTTTGCAGATCTCGTTCATCATGGTTTGGAAGGTCGCCGGAGAGTTGGTCAGCCCGAAAAACATTACCGTTGGTTCGAAAAGTCCGTATTTCGTTTTGAACGCTGCTTTTTCCTGGTCTCCCTCTTTGATCCTTACGTTGTTATATCCCCAGCGAATGTCCAGTTTGGTGAATATGAACACTCCGCTTAGGTCTGTGATGAGTTCTGGGATGAGCGGAAGGGGATATTGGTTGCGTATAGTCCAGTTGTTGATATTCCGGTAGTCCTGTACAGGGCGTAGTTTTCCGTCCTTCTTTTTGATGAAGAAGAAGGATGATGCGTACGGGGATTTAGAGGGTCTGATGTATCCTTTAGCCAGTTGTTCGTCGATCCATTCCTTGAGCGCTTTGTCTTCTGTCTGACTCATTGGGTAGATCTTGCAGTTGATCGTGTCCGGTGCGTTTGGTTTGAAGTCGATTGCGTGATCCCAGGGTTTCGACAGCGGGAAGCGATTGGATTCTTCTTCGCTAAAAATCTTGACGTGTCATTGGTATTCTTCTGGAACCGCTTTCTTTTCCGTGTACTGTTTGGCTTCTATGGCCATTTCGGTCGACATTGTTGCGCGTAGACGAGTATCTTCGAGGTCGCATTCTCGTCGTAGTTGCTCTTCGATCTTCTGTTTGTTGGGGAGTAGCAGTTTTTCGAGTACGAGTCGCGCTATGATCGGATCTATGCGTGGCCTTGTGGGATTGACGGTGCGGAGGACAACTGGATACTCAGCTTCGTCAAGCGTAGCCGTCGCCCATTGGATATTGGGTTGGAAGGTTGCTAGCCATGGGTACCCTAATATTATGTCTTCTCCTCCTACGTTGGTTACCAGGAATTGCATTTCTTTGACGATCCCCTTTGTTTGTACTTCTAGATCCACGCAATGGGTGATCTTGCCCCCTTTGTTATGCGTGCCGTCGATGTTCCAGATCTTTCGATGACGGTCTAGTTCTTTGAGGCCTAGCCTCATTCTTTTGACGAAGTCCAGATGTATGAAGTTGTTAGTGGCTCCGGAGTCCACTAGTGCTCGTTTATCGGCCATGGCGTAACTTGCGCGCAATGAAACTGGAACATGCATAGATTGATAGCACGTTATGAACACAGAATTACACCGTAATGCCCTCACCCAGGCCGTCGGGTTCAGGCGCTTTGAAAATCCTCTCGCCCCAATAGGTCCCGAACTACCAAGTCCCTGGCTTCGTCATCAAGGTTCCGGACTCCGTTTATCCAGCTGGTCGCCCGTTCTTGTGGCGTATCAGTGGTGGCGCGGGCACCGCGGCTACTGCCGCCGTCATCTTCAAATTGGATCAGGGGTTCGTCTTGGACACTCTGGACTTCCTCGATGAATGCTCCCCTTCCTTGACGGGGTTGCCAGTTCGTGTTGGCACGTGGCTTGCGGGGTTGGCGGCATTCACGGGACATATGTCCAAGCTTCCCACAGTTGTAGCAGTTGATGTTCTTCATGTCTACAACCCCTTTTCCATGGGATCGTCCTCCTTGCGGCGTGTACTGGGGTCGAGTGTAGTCGATCTCTTCGGAGCCCGCGAGTCGAGCGCGGACTCTTCCTGGGGTGGTGTCCATGGCGTCCGGGTGGTTCCGGAATGCTTGCCATCCTTGACGCGGCTGTTGAGGGCGATTTGGAGCGTTGAAAGTTCTGAGAGACGTATTGCCTGGCTTACCGGGCCCCGGGGGTTTGCGTCCCCCCAAACGCGTTTGCAGGTGCATCCACTTGCGCTGCTGTTCAAGTGCGGCCGTCTTCCACTGGGCATACGTGTTTGGGCTGTGGAAATTGTACGCATTCTTGTAGAGTTCCACTGGAAGTCCGCTGGTGAATTTGTCGAGGACCAAGGAGTCGTCGAAGCGATATCCTGCTTCTCTGACCGCTTTCTCGAACTTGGCAACATAGGAATCAATGTCTTGTCCCTCCATTCGGAAGCCTTTCTGCAGTTCTTGTTGCGCCCTTTCCTTCTCAAGTGTGTCGGCGAACGTGTTACGGAAGCCAAGTTCGATGGCTTCCCAGATCCATTTGTCGTAGGGTCCGTGTTTGGCCTTGTATGCCTTGACCCATTTGGTGGTAGATAGGACCCACTCGTTGACGTGATCCCCTTGGATGTAGGTGAGAAATATCAGCGCTTTTCGGTAGGGGAGAGTGAACGCAGGGTTGTCATAGTTGGTTTCCACGAACAGCTCCCATTGAGTGAGGAACTGTTGAACTTTAGTGCGGTCTCCGGTAAACACGAGGGGTTCTTTGCCCATGAATTTCTCGGGCTTGGTTCCGCTTGACACGTTTGGTCCAACGAAGAGGGGTCCTCCTGGGTCTCCTCCTCCATCGCCTCCGCCTCCACCTCCGTGTCCTCTGGGTGGGGGTCCTCCGCCACGACTAATACGCACGGGTTCCTGAAACGTGGTTGGTTGTTCGGTGATTGTAGTGGTCATGTCTGTAGGGATGGACTCAGCTAGTAATCCGAGTTGCGTTTCTTCTTCTGCTTGTGCTTCAAGGATGCGGATTTCTTCGGGGTTGCTTCCCAAGGATGGGGAAGGTGCGGGTGTCTTAGGAGTAGGGGAGCGGACCGGTTCTTCTTCTTGTCCGTCGATAGGTCCCCACTGATCTCTGGTAGTTGTTTCGCTTTGTCGAATATTGAGGTGAAGGCCTGATCCTGCGGGTCTGACGACTTGTAGTTTGCCGTGGAGTTTGTCCCACCAGATCTCTGTCCAACAAGTGTGGTCAAAGTTGAATTCTACCGGGATGAGTCCGGTTTTGCCGTCCTTGTAAGTGTAGAGAACTACGTAGCCTGGGTCTCCTTGTTCTGTCTGCCAAAATGCTCCTTTGAGGTATTGTTTAGGGACGTTGCGTTCCCCTCTTCTATCGATATGATACGGTCGGAATGGGATCCAAAGATCGCGGGTTGTTACTGCGGAAGCCACATTGAAGGATCTTGGTCTTAATGTAACGTCTACCATGGACGTTGGTCTGACTTAGACGCTGTTGTAACGTGGGTTCCCTCGGGGATGGAATCTGTGGTTGTCCGAGTGCTCGGGGAAAACTGCAGGGTGAGGCCAATACGTGCCTGTGGAGTCCCTATAGGTGTATAGCGTCTCTTGAATGGGAACGTTCGGGGGTGGACTAGGAACTTTGCGGATGTACTCCCACTCGAGGTTGTCGACAATGTAGTAGCAGTGAGTGGGACGAGCAGTGCGCGAGTTGAGGTATTCGAAGACGAGATGACACGTGGTACCGGGTGGGTAGATTACGGTCGGCGAGTCTACCATTCACGAAGGAAGATGGAGATGAGGTCACGGGGATCCCTTCTTGGTCACGAGGGGATATGCCGGAGCTAGTTCGCTTAAGGACACTGCAAGTCCTTAGCACAGAAGACGAGTAGAACTGGTGGTATTTGGAAGAAGACCAAGATGGGGATCCTGGTCCGTAATACTACGAGCTTAAATACAGGTAAGGGAGTTAGTTCTAACTCCGCTCGAACTTGTAGGTAGCCAATAGCGTAAGTAACGTATTCTAATAATAGAATGCGCAGTCGTCCTCATAATCCGAAACATGTACAACAATAGGAAACATCAGTCAGCAGGCCTAATCACGATCACATACTACAGTAGGAGCCATCAGTCAGCACAACACGAGGCGGTAAGATCCAAAGTCCATGTGTTGCGTTTCGCCCCGTAACCCGCGCCACCAGTACGGATTCGTGCAGCACCGCCGAGCAGTATCGCGCAGAATGGGTTGCAGCCGCCAGAAGCGAAGGTATTGACCCCGGAAACATCCTACATTACGAGCGAGACCCGGGCTGGCAAGCGCCCTGGGAATAGCCGAAGAAGATGTCAAGCGCCCGTCACGTGACCCTGGCATGTGACCCGGTCTAGACCCGCACCAGAAGGATCCAGATGAGCTTGTGCCTGGATCGTGATTGGATCTGCCTCATGGACTGTATGGTTCCTAGTTTCTGATGGACTGTCTGATTGTGCCTGTGGCTTGATGCGCCCAGGAGTTGTATGTTTCAGCCACTGATTGATGGACTTCTGACCCCGTTTCACCTTTGCCTCATTGTTGACCCTGTGACTGGATGCCCCTGACTCGTGTTGTTTCACTTACGATTGGACGATACGTACTAGGTTTCGGACTCCAAGCTGAGCTTGAAAGCTCCTTGGAAGTGTATAAGTAGCACCCCAGTCTCGCTGATATCCCTCAGCTTGACTTCTTGTATTCTACCAGCCTACAAGTAGACCGAAGCAGATACAGGTAGCCCCTGTATAGTTATCCCCTCTCCGATCCTGTCTCCTTTGCTTGAGCACGTCCTTTTCTTCTTCTTTGCTACTCGCGTTACGCATCTCCTTGCCGCTATCGCCTACGGCATTGTCCGAACCCTAGAAGAACTCAGCAAATCCCAAGATCTCGAGAACCCGGCCGGAAGATAGACCGCCGAAGTCTTGGTCGCCACCGTGATACCGCAAGAACCCCCAAGTTTCCCGTCGAGTGCCGAACTCCGGAAGGTACGCCCGCTGGAGCGTAACACCATGACATATTACTACTAACGTGCCGAGTCATTACGAACACGTCAGAGTCCACAACCAATCCGGGCGGTCCGTAACAGACAGCCTAAATGACTGTATTTTTGACACAATACGAGTACAGTACAACAGACAGCTACATAATTACAGCACAGAACCAAACTTTTCGGGCTTGCGACGAAGAATCAGCATGCGTACACTAGCATTGGCTATAGCGAGGTATGCATTTGCAAACTCTGCATCCCCTATCATGCACTCAACCACACTGGCAAACTCAAGGTGGGTGAGCCCAGGTCAGCAGCAATCAGTGCAAGGTACAGAAGGTCCACTTCGTCATCCTCAGATGTCATTACCGGAGAGTGTATGCGAGCATGTTTATATGGAATGGGTGCTTCTCGAGGTGCTTTGCGGCGCTGGTTGCGGTGTTTACACTGCTTGCTGCTAAATTTGGTAGGTGCTTGGGATCTAGATATGATTGATGTAACATGGTCACACTTTGTCATGTAACGAGACGATTCAAAACAGTGTTTTTATTTTTGCGTTCGGAGGTCACAACTAATTAAAAAAATGTTTCGTGGCAGCCTCTGTTTCCCACCTGGGAAACAGAGGCTCCCCTGAAACATTGTTTCAGGGTCCAGCTGCACCGAACAGGCCCTGAATATTCCAAGCAAAAACAGCACTTTTGGCAGGCAATGAATCATGTGACTCCGAAAACTTCAAACTCTTTTTTCAGAGTTTTTCAAAAGAAAACTCATGATAAGTGGTTAACACCTCCATAGGGTTTTCTATGAGTTTTATTGATCTGAAAACTCTGCTTTGCATGCAGTGTCATGCATCAGCTGCACGGATGCCACGTGACCGTGTCAGACCCAGCGAGAAGGCGCTGACCCGTGAGGAACGGAACGCACAAGGGAACGTATGCTGTCCAGTGCGATCCACAATGTCCATAGTCACTTGCGGCTGTCTCAGGCATACTTTTTTTTTTATCAAGCTTTTTATACTTTAGTCGAGTCGAGCAAGGCACACGCAATACAGTATACTCGGGTGCAACGAGAGTCGATAAAAAATGAACGGGGGCACAAGAATTTTGCCGTGATGCCGACCTGATGCTATGGTCGATCTGAATTCTGAATAACTTATCATTTGATGCCATTGTCGGCCGTAATTTTAGCCGTGATGAGGAGTGATTGATGGCGGATGGGAACCTGGCCAGGAATTAACACAATGCTACTGCGGTTTCGTCTGGCCCCCAAGTGAACCACAACACTGTAGAAAGAAATCCCGAGTTGTCATGGGGTTGCAAGTTGCAACGTGCAACGTGCAACGGTACTTAACTTATTAAGTCAGTCAAGAAGACCGTCTCATCGATTCAAGCTTGTTGCCATGGTAACGCCTTACGGCAGTGCCGCAACATGCTCCGCACGCACAGCCGCAACAAGACCTAGGATTGACCTTGATCAGCTAACTCACCATCAGTGTAACTCTCTTTTCTTTCCTCCCCTCATTCACCTCACCTTTAGGCCGGCCCTCCAAAAGTCTCCCTCTTTTTCTCTTCGCGCAGGTCGACACGAACGAGATACATAGATAAACTAAACCCAATAATGGCCCCGAATCATGACGACGGTTTCGATTTCTCAGACGGCAGACAGTCCCAGTTCGAAGAACATCCAGACCTGAAGATCAATGCCGACGGTGTCCAGCCTGCCCACCTCCAGCGCAACAAGACCGAACGCAGGCGACTCCAGGGTCTCCAGCGCTCAAACACTACGACCACCCATGTCGTAAAACCCTACGAGCCCAAGACCTTCACAGAAAAGTGGCGACATTGGATGATTAACGAGGGTGGCAAACGTCTATTTTTCTTCGTCTGGGTCTTCCTCCACCTCCTTGTGGCTGCCTTGGGCTGCTTGCACTACGGTCTAAAGGACAACCTCAATACGGCCCGTGCGACGTTCGGCATCACCTTCAGTGCGTTCTTACCACTTTTCCCTCAGTCTTTTCTTAATGACCAATATACACTGCAGCCATCGCCCGCGCTGCTGCCCTCGTCCTGCATGTCGACGTCATCTTTATCCTCCTCCCCGTCTGCCGTAACTTTATCTCCCTCCTCCGCCGCACACCCCTCAATCATGTCATCCCGTTCGACAAGAACATCACCTTTCACAAGGCCACCGCGTGGTCCATCGTCGCCGGCACAGTCGTGCACGTCGGCGCACACATGGTCAATTTCACCAAGCTCGCGCTGGCCGACACTGACGCCAAGACCGGTGGCGCCAAGTTCGTCGCTTTCCTCAACGCCAACTTTGCCACTGGTCCCGGTCTCACTGGTTGGATCATGACCGTCGCCCTCGGCATTATGGTCTGGTATGCTATGGAGAAACGTCGCAGGGCCAACTTTGAGCGCTTCTGGTATTCCCACCACCTCTTCATCCTCTTCTTCATCTGCTGGCAACTCCACGGTATGTTCTGCATGATCCAGCCCGACCGCCCGCCGTTCTGCTCCTGGAACACCATCGGCGTCTTCTGGGTGCGTCTCCCTTGTCTCGTCTAAATAATTCCGTTTTTGATTATGATCACGTGATCTATTCACAGCGTTACTGGCTTGTCGGTGGCCTCATCTGGATCTACGAGCGTGTCCTCCGCGAAGTCCGTTCGCGCCATCGGACGTATGTCTCAAAGGTAATCCAGCACCCATCCAACGTGGTGGAGGTTCAGATCAAGAAGGAGAAGACGACCACTCGCGCCGGCCAATACATCTTCATCTCTTGTCCAGAGATCTCCTACTTCCAGTGGCACCCCTTCACCC
>QFDY01005272.1:0-20749 GCA_003315925.1 Lactarius sp. MG121
GGAGAGCAACACAGGTGAGGGATCCACTGCAAGGGGAGGTGACGAACTTCCCCCCGACACATTGTGCGAAGTCGCCTCCAATACAAGCGCTCTCCCCATCTAAACATGAGCACCCACTAAAGTCAGACAGCAGTACAAAAGAGGTGGCCAAGAAAAGCCAGCTTACCTGTGCAGGAACTGGCGGCCGTCAGGGTTTTGAACTTCTCGTTGAGGGCCTGTGCGTCCTGGCCATTCTGGACGGCGAAGCCCTTCGCGCCGGACGAAGAAGGCGGGTTGGACGGCGCGGGTGAGGGAGCGGGAGTTGTGGATACAGGATTAGCCACCTTTCCAGCCGCCTTTGGAGAAGCAGGCGACGTTGCTGGGGGTGCGTTGTTGTCTGACCCGGAGGCCGAAGGAACACCAGGCGACGACACCTGATCGACGAGCTGCGTCCCGTCGGGGATAGGGCCCGATGTGTGAGCAGGGCAACTCCCCGCGGGGTTCAAGACGGCTGTCTGTCCAAATGGGATCGTGCCCGCATCGCCCGCCTTGAGGCCGTTGGTGAAGTTGACAGGATCTGCGCCTTGGAACTGGCATTGGAAGAGCCCGTTGAGCTCCTCATTGCGCGGCGCCTTCTGGCAGTACTCGACGCTGACGGAATTGGGCTAGTGTGCGGTGAGGATACGTCTCCCCGGAGAGGAGCATACGACGTACGGTGTTGCGCGGCTGCTGAGCAAAGATTTGGGCAAACTTGATCATGTCGGGTGAGTTTAGCTTCTTGGAGAGGTCCATCATTATATCGGCGTTATCTTGCTGGTCGCAAGGACCTGCTGCGGCGAGAAGCGTGCCAAAGGCGTTGACAGCGATGGCATTGCATTGCTGTCCTCCTCCAGCCGTGTCCTAGTGATAGTGACAGTTGGTGAGAACCTTTCGCTCATGGAACCAGAATTCGCTTACACAAGCGGCCTCCCACTTGGGGGTCGATGCGGAGATAACCTGAGCGATGCGCTTGCTAAGATGCGCAGGAGCGGCGGTCACAGACCCGGCCACTGTGAGAGCGAAAAGGATAGTAGAGAGTTGAACCATGATCTGTTACTAGAACGATATAGCCTCTGTGGTGTAAAAGAGAATGAAGTGTGCGAGCGCAGCTCAGGACAGAAAATAGTAAGAATCTGGGCACGTCAAGCACCAAGAGTAGGGGATTGGTGGAAAGAGAGAGCTTGTTTGTTTGACAAGACCAAGGAAGAAACGTTTTTATATCGCACCCTCGATGTGTGGATTGCCTTTAGACCCTCAGACAAAGGCGATCTCAGTCAAAAATTGAGAACCGATCAAACACATGTGAGGCAGAAGAAACGGCGGAGGACAAGGCTTGGACTACTTCCGCCGCATTGCAAGGTGTCTGCAGTCCAAGAGCAGTGTCTCGGTTCAATAAGGCGTTATTGTCCCGGTAGAGATAATGACCACGTTTGAACCAGACGGACACAATGAACCTCGATGGACAATGCAAGGGACAATATGACCCAGGTATAGAACCGGGAGCAACCGCTAATTGAAAGTTTGGCTTCGTTTGTCCAGGTTCTTGTTGGCCTGGTAACCGTCCTCCGTCCCTTCCAATGTGATTCGCAATTTAGGGTGGTCCCTTTCGAATGACCGAAGTGATCGCCGAAGGGATTTGGAGGTCTCTGAAAAATATAAATGATAGTATCACATGCGCATGCGAGGTTGTCTACATCTACTGGTAGATAATCTATGTGAAAGAATCATTGGATACAGTGCCACCGTGCAAACCCCCAGTTCCCCATAATCATACAACTTATTGACAGCCACCTTCAAGAATCCAGACGGAACCAAAGAGGGATCATCTTCCACATACGCTCGCGCTCCTTTGCCGCCCAGACCTCCAGCGCCCGCGCACATGCGCGGCACTCCGATACATCGGCACTCTTGAGCGCGCCAAGCTCCTCCGCGACGTACAATGGGTCGGCGTACCCGCGTTCGCGGTCGCAGACATAGTGCTGCGTTGCGAGCGCGACCAATTCGGCAAAATCGCGTCGACACGCGCCCGGTGTGGAACACACGGCCACCGTGTGATGGGCCGACGTATGTGGATGGAACGAGAACGCGCCCTTGCGTGAGTGCGCGAGAGGCCCGCGCCCCATACCGTGGATCACTGCGCTGACCGCGTGCGCGGATGCCTCCTTCCCCAAGGCCAGCCGCCTCATATCTTCCGAAGATAGCGTCCCGCCAGCAGCGGCGCCACGGAAGCGAGACAGTTCGTCGTCCATCGGCTCGAAGATCTGGGAGAAAGTGTAACGCGAGATGTCGTAGAAGGCAGCAGGTAGCAAACTCGGAACGTTCGTTTCGCGCGCGAGGTTGATAATGTCCTGAAAAAATGCGTCATTTATTGTAGGGTCTCAAGAGGGAAGGCGACGCCGCACGATAGGCGAAGGGTAGAGGCTTGCATGTTCCGTCGAAGAAGCGAGGTCGCACGCATGAGCCTTGTCTTCGCGCAAATCCCAGCCTTTGATTGAAGTAGGCCATGCGATATTAAGGTGAACGATAGCTTTCGATCGTAATGAGTCCATTGCATATTTGGTGGAAAGTCGAAGAATGCCAGATACAATAGCAAAGTCATCAGGGTCATTGTCACCAAACGTTCTGTGACAGGAGGCGGTGAGTACATGCAACGATAGACCTCGTCATCCGGAATAAACAGCACCTACGGTCCATCATACAAAGCGAGAAGTAGGTTAGCGACGTCCTTTGCCGAATCATGTAGCCTCACGACCGGGCAGCCTTCGTGAGACTCTTCAGCAAATGTGGCATGAGAGGTAGTTATGACTGGCTGCGGGAGCGTAAACATGTCGGAGAACACAACTGAACGGCGGGCAAGTTGAGACTTGTGAACACGAAATAAAGTCGATTCTGCCTGGAGAATGACGGAACCATCGCTGAACCAAAGATCGACATGTTTGACGAGTGGTTCTTTCGAGGAAGGGGGAGAACCTCCGGGAGTTGGGTCTGAAGTAGGCTTTGAGGCTGGATGTTGGTAGGCGGACATCAGGGCACGCGAGTCGACCCCAAAGGATTTGCCGATTTAAGGAAACGGTGAGCGCGGACTGAGTTCGCTTGACTCTTCGCCGAGGGCAGAGCCGCGCACAACCGGGCAGTGACCTTGCTAGGTAATAAGCCAGGCCAGGATGTTGATCTGACAGGCGAGGCGGTGAACTGGCGGGTGACAGTAAGGGGGCAGGCCGCCACTCGGTCATCCGCGCCGCCGTTCGCCGAGATTCTACCCCGACGGCCATCATCTATGGCCTCTCTCCGTCTCGTATCCCGCCGCATACGCGTGAAACCACCCTCCCAATCTTCTCGTAGCTTCGCGTCCACCACCGAACCCACTTCCCGCATTCGCACATCTGCTTATGTGACCCTCTTTGCGCTCACCGCCGGGGTCGGTGCCGTCTACTACTTGGACTCTCGCGCCGCGGTCCATCGTTACTTGATCGCCCCAATCATCCGCCATGCGTTGGATCCAGAGACGGGTCACAAGCTGGCTGTTGGCGTACTGGAAAGTGGGTTGGGCCCACGGGATATGTTCCCGGACGACGAACGACTAAAAACAGAGGTAAACGCGTCGGTCCCACGCGGGAACGGACTTACCTACAGAATCTACAGCTCTGGGGCCAAAGCCTGTCGAATCCTATCGGTCTCGCAGCGGGGTTTGACAAAGATGGACGAGCTATTGACGGTACGAATGTGCTACTAAATCGTTACTGTCTGTTCTCAACACGTTGCCCAGGGCTCTTCAACCTTGGATTCGGTTGGGTGGAGGTTGGGAGTGTCACACCAAAACCACAAGTGCGTGTGTCTATTTCGAGCGCTGTTCATGTAGCGTAGCGCCCCACATACTTACCCGGCACATAGCCTGGCAACCCGCGCCCGCGCGTTTTCCACCTCCCCGAGGACGATGCCCTCATCAATCGATATGGCTTCCCCTCGCAAGGCCAAGTCTCGGTGCTTTCCCGCCTACGTGCGCGACTCCCCACCTTCCCTTCAGCTGCCGACGAAGACTCGGCCTCCCTACGCGACGGCCGGCTACTGGCGGTAAACCTGGGCAAGAACAAAGAAAGCTCACAAGAATCGCCGGACGACTTCATTACGGGTGTCCATGCGTTCGCCCCCCACGCCGACGTGCTTGTCATCAATGTGTCCAGCCCCAACACACCTGGCCTGCGGTGCGTATCGTGCTCAACTCGTACTTCTCGCCTTGACGAAGCCCCGGTATCAGAGGTCTGCAACAACGAGGTCTACTACTGCAACTTCTTCGTGGTGTAGTCCAGGCCCGTGACGAGGCTGCAACGTCGCCGACTCGGCGCCCAAAACTCGTTCTCAAAATATCGCCGGACCTCGATTCGCATGGGCTGGAGGACATCGCCGATGCAGTTAGCACGGTCAAGGGCATCGATGGCGTGATCGTCACCAACACGACCATCCAGCGCCCTGCCCATCTCCGCAATGGTCCGCGCCCCCCATATATCTCACTACCCAACTGATGATGCTCCTCCCCCAAACAGCGAATCGCGCCCAACAAGGTGGCCTCTCCGGTGCACCGCTGCAGCCCCTCGCTCTCGAAGCCGTCCGTGCCCTGCGCAAGCGCCTGCCCGCCGAAATACCCATCATCGGCTGTGGTGGTATCTCATCTGGGGCGGACGCCCTCGCGTTTGCCAGTGCCGGCGCGTCGTTCGTCCAACTTTATACCGCGTTCGGCTACGATGGCGCGGGCACTTGCCGCCGTATAAAGGACGAATTGACGGAGGAGCTCGCGCGGAGAGGCACGACTTGGCACAATGTCGTCAAGCGGGCGGTAATCGAGAACGCCGCTGCACCACGGGCTGTGGGCGTTCAGCAGCTCGTGCGCCAGGCGGAGGAGCTCAAGGGCCTCCTGGATGAATTGGCGGATCGTATGAGTAACGATGCCTCAGCACCCGCGTGAACAAATCACCACCGCATGAGAGTGTAAGTACGCTACACACTTCCTTCCACGCTCCGATCATGCCGACCGTTGAGCCTTTACTTATCTTCACTCGTCATTCATATCGTCATCCCTCGCTCACCCAAAACCCAAACCCGGCACTCTATCACATGCAAGACGGTCCTGGAGGAGAGCCCGACGTATAAAGAGGCGTCCTCACCACCTCTCGGACGCCAGAGCTCCCTTTCCCTATCTCCTTATCACTCTTGTTGCTTCCACGCATTAGTACTCTCGGGAGAACCTCCTATTTCCAAATATACGTTTTGTCTTGGCCCGATTTAGTGTTACTGGTCACGGCCAGCTTCCAGAGAGGAACATTTCATCAAAAAAAACAAAAAAAAACAAACAAACAAGTAGGCATAGACATTACCGATGGCTGTGGCTACAACAACATAGACGCAATATAGAAAATAAATAAACAGTACATATCCACTATACGCTCCCATCTCCTGCTTGTGTGTGGTGTGTGAGGGCTGCGCTTTTAACCGTATTGTTTTTTTTTTTGTTTCAGAAGCGCCGGCAGGCGGCCTGGTCATCTTTGTCTCTACTCTATACAAGGCTCCATTCCGAGCCGGTGTCCGAGTACGCCGACATCTCCGCACTCTCCGGGTCGCGGCGCAGTCCCCTGAGCGGGTGCGGCACGATCAGTGCGAACCCAGCAGGGACGCCGCGCTTCGACTCGCGCCGCAGGACCCGCGTCACGCGCTTCCACGCGACGACCGCGGCGCGCGTCATCGATCGGTTTCTCGGCCGCTTGCGAAGCGCCTGGGGGCAGGGAGACCTACACGATTGTGAGGGGGACTGGGTGAAGGAAGGAAGGAAGGTACTACTACTACTACTCACCTGGGTCGTGCGGCCAGACGGCTCCTCCTCCTCCTCCGCCGACGAGCCTCGGGCAGCCGTGGCGGATCGTCGTCGTTGGATCTGGGGCCCTTTTGGGATGCGCGTCTTTGAAGAATGTTTGGGAAGCAGATCCGGAGGAGCTTGCAGCGATTGGCCATGGTCCAAGCGATTTGGTTGGGAAACTAGCCCGTGGTACTGAGTGATTAAAGGTATTTAAGAGCGGATTGCACCGGAACGTTCTGAGTTGGGTGCAGGGCGAACGGGACAGCGAGTCATGTTTATACTGAACACCCCATTCGAATTTTTGTGTCAAAACCGATCGATGGCTTGTGGACACATGATGAGGAACAAAAAGGACGACGCGTTCTTCTGGTCTCAATACTATGTCACGGCGAAGCCATCACTGGATCGTGGACATAGATAGCTCTGGACAGTCGATGTGGAGGGCCGCACCAGCAAAGATAATGTGATATTGACGCTGTGGTGAAGATTGCCACACGATACAATGAGCATTGAGTCGACCATCAGTCACCGGAAAGGAGCGACCGAAGCTCGGTTTTGTCCCAGCAGCGGATATCGTCAGTGCCTGGGTCCGGAGTGACATGCGATTTGCCGGGCCCTTGGCCTAGTCAATCCCTACTATTGCAATGAAGGTACCGACGAGCTTGGTGATGTGAAACTGTACATGTGTCAATGTGCAAGCCGTGGACCTCAGAACCGCCCACGTAATCACACGATAGCCTGAGGGTTTGGTGACCGGGATATAATCGAGGTATCACATTGGGATTTCCATAGCTAGTTCGAGTGTAGCTTCAAGAAAATGAAAAAAATATGATGGATAAAGTAGTAGTTGTATTGTTATAGTATAAAAGGGTTAATTTTATCAGTGAATCGGTGGATTGGGTATGCAAGCCGTCGTGGGGGTGAATAAGAAACAGCGAGACGTGAGCGCTAGCATAAATCAAGGACTGGCACGAGGCCGAATAGTGAAGCGACTGTCTTATGCCAGGACAAGAACCAGATCGCAGACCCGCGTGCGGGTGATCTCCTCGATGGCCATGTGCACACGGCAAGGTTCGAGGCTGTCACCCTCCTGGGCGGTGCTTCTCCTCACGAAGAAGGTGGAATCGCGCAGGACGCGCGCCGAGTCTTGTGGTTCAAGGGCCTTCGAGATGTGCCATCTCAAGGCACGGAGGCGCGTTTCTGCCTCGACGCCAACTGCAACAGTCGTGCGTACATAATCAAGTTTAGAGCAGGAGGGAGGATAACGTACCAGCGAACTCCCTGATGACGTTGCCAGTGGCGCTGCCGTCACGAACTTGGACATTCACCCGCACAAGGTCCGAGGCGTGATCAGGAGTACGGGATGGTCGCTGCGAACGGGAAAGTCAGTGAGAAATATTCACAAGGATTGGGCAGCGAATCACTTACGGCTGCAAGAAGCTCGTTCAGCTGAACCGTGCGAGATCTGTCCTTCTCCACGGCTTGCAGGAAGATCCTCTCATAGTGAGCCCAGTGCGACGTCAGCTGTGAGTTCCGATAAAGTCAGTCCAATCGAACTACGTGAGGGACAGAAATCCGTACCCTAAAGTGTTCGAAACAGGTGCGGATCGTTGTACGGGCAGCGGCGAATGCGTCGACCACGTGTGCGTTCTCCGGCGCATCAAAGTCGAAGCCCCTAAGTGCTGATTCCGAGGCTGCTGCGACCTGGAGTGCCGAAAGGGTTTCCCTGCAGGTGCTGTAAATTGGGTTAGTGATATTTGCTCATCGCTCAAATAGTAAGGACGTACTCCTCGAAGGGCTCAACGTTTGTAGCGGTGTGCTCCGCTTCCGTCAGGCCTTCATAATGTCTCGCGAGGAAGCGACATAAGGAGATGAGTGCGAGGGCTTGGGCGTGATATGGTCGACGAATCTTGCCAGCTTGTTTCATGAGCTGTGTATAAGCTGCCGGAAGTGGTGCTTCTGGGATCGTCTGAGGATAACGCCATAAGAACGAAACTCGCTATTGATGAGGCAAATATCGCAAGTACTAACTTGGAGAATCTGTAGGAAAGCATCGAATTTCTCTTCGATTTCGGGAACGGAAGCATTTGTGCCTTCAGTAATGTCGTAGAAATAGTTGAGAAGCCTAAACGAGCTCGATCAATGCGAGTAAAATTGACGCTATTATCGAACGGACTTATGGATTGCATCCCAGACAGACTCCCGTTTCAAGTGATGAGTACGGTCCTTGTTTGCACGTGAGTCGACAGAAATATCCATGACTCCAGAGACAAGCATGGCCGCTTTGATCGTGAAAATCGCCAGTACCTGGGAGTCTCGTCATTATGTGATCACACTTTCCGAAGCGAGAAAACGGACGTCATCGAGTACTTCACTCTGGGCTAATGTGTAGAGATCTGCTAGCCGGTCATTCACGAGCTCGATCAGTTGGGGAACCGATCTACAGATGGCGAACGTCATGGAGGGATCAACTTGACGGAAGAGAGGGGACGAACCCTTCTGCACGTTCTCGGAAAGAATGGCTCTTGATAGACTGGTATAATTCCAGGAGAAATGAGGCGTCGTCGTGCTTCCCAGCTTCGACGATCTCGGTCTCTTCCTCAGTGCCGTGACTCCCAGCCTCGGCAGTCTCTTCATTGCTGTTATGTAACAGTTTCTAGTCGAGCGTGAGTTAGCAGCGAGAGAGTAAAGTCGGCTAGCTCACCCCAATCTCTGATTTAGTATGCACGGAATTTAGAAAACTCCGTAGCCTCTCTCTGTTTGCCTCCCAGATTGAGGTAGACGCTATGCATGTTTCAACGTCCCTATCCCCGCCAAAGTGACGTTGCACTTCATCCTGCGTGACTGTTGCAGAATTAAGCAGGAGTCTACGAAAACATCAGCGTCTATTGGAACGAGATACAGGATCTACGTACTCTTCGAGCAGATCAACAGCCTCTGTAAATTTGTCGTAGCTATCCCAGTCGTCGTTCTCGTCAACCTCCCTTATGAGAGAGTTGATTGCCTGACAGGAGGATCGCGCCTTATCGACAAAATTGTATGATATTTGGGTATTGCGACGGAATCGAACTACATCGCGACCAATGGTCTCTATGAGTTGTTTGATAGACTCTGTCGCGGGGAAATGGGGTTCTGGAATATGGGTAAGACTACGGTAGAGTGTGTAAGACATGACTCTGGAGAGATGGAAAGGGGGCTACGACAACGCGGACAGAACGAGAAGAGGGAATTGCACAGGGTTTGACAGCCTTATACCATCGGCGCGTTTCCAGCATGGTAAATGACGCTGCCATGAGGCAGGCGGACATCGAACCACAGTCCTCGGAAAGAGGTCGGATCAGCGCCTCAGTACTCAGTGACAAAATGAGTGGTGCTAAGTATCTGGGAGGAAGTCATGAACAGTAGATGCTCCAACTGGCTGGTGGTGAACCAAAACCAAACCCAAGCAACAGGACAGCAAGACACGATGGTGATCGAAAAAGGTGATCATATTGGCGCCTTTATATCGCGTAGAAGAGTCGGAGAGAACAGTGTGTACGTTGTGATGGCTGATGATCAGAGTCACGAGCTCACAACGCCGTGAGTGCAAGGCCCTGGATAAACCCGGCTGTTGAAAGTCCGCTGCACGAGTACTGTACTCACACTCCGATTCATGTCACAATTCACAACTAAAGGTCACAAGGGTTACAACGATTCCCAACTTGCTTTGAGGGGTGCATACTTGTCACGTTTTGAAAACACTTCAACGTCATGAAAACACCAGGTATGTAGGGCTACCATGTGTCAGGCTGCATTTCCCTTATCCACCCCCCCATCTTCCGTCGACTCGTGTTCAGCCATTTTGTGTCCATGCCCGTCGGTCTCGCTGTCGGCGATATCTCCACTTTTCGCAAGTATGTCAAGAACATCGGGCGGGCCTACCAAAAACGCTCCGTTGCAATGATTCAGCTCTGCAGACTATTCTTGGAGATCTCGTCTGGAAAACCGGATCAGACCGACGCACTGAGAAGGTCAACAACCCATTTTCACCGTCACGCCTTTTTTCGTATTCATGTTTTGCTTCTTCTCTCTAGCCTCTTCGACACCGTCGAGAATGCCCTCAGGTCTGCAGTCGAGGCTGGCAAAGGGCGTAGTGATTCCGCCGATGATGCATTTGCTACGGCCGAGGAGCAATTAGACCAATATACCGTGCGCTATCATGCAAGGGAACAGTAAGTCTCTTCCGTCTCGTCTCGCCCTATCAGGTAGCGCTCACACTTCTTAAGAGATGTTCTCGGGGACGTGCACGATATCATTGAGGATGCCGCTCAGAAAGACAGCCAGATAATGAAGACCTATAATCGACTATCCTCCCGACTCGGTCTAAGTGTAAGTGGTGGCCACGTACTATCATATTTGTTTTTGTAACACCCCTCAAGAAAGCGGATACCCCTCGCTCAAGCACTCTCGTCAAAGTTCGTTTTCAGATCCTTCACTCTCCCACCGACCGTCACTTGGCCCCGATCGTCACCTGTGAGTGCTTTCTCTCTTGTTTCGCTGGTGACATTTGACCTAGTTCAATCTATAGGCGAGCTTGGTCCTGAGGTGAATGTATCCGAGTTACTATGGACATTCAGTCGGCTACCTGAGGACCAACGGGTCACCCTCAAACAAAATCCTCACTTCTACTTGAGCAGTGATCTCTCCGACCGACCAGACATCTACGACGATAAATTCGTACTCAAACCTCTCAAAGATCTCAAACCCGAGAAAGACTTAGTTGTGTTGATACTTTCAGATAGGAATGGTCAGATCTATTTCGACTACGAGAAGTTTTCCAAGACATACGGAAATATTTGGAAGCCCCATGACGCTATCATTCTGAAAGGCAATTATCGTTTACCTCACTCAGTCGTCCTGACGCTTATCGATGATCAGACCTTCAGGGAACACTGGAAGCCGCGAATCGAATAAGTCCCAAGATCAATGGCGAAGTATGCATCTGGCAAAGGGGTGGTGACCGGCCCGACGAGGATTTAACGGAGTGGACTGAGGTGTTGAGTCAGGCGCTTAGCGCGCCGGACGCTGACTGGCTCATACGATCTGGTACGTCTCCCGACGAAGCATTCGACATCGAGGTCACTGGTGGCTGGGTAAAATTTATTCCCTCTTATTCTTTCTGTATCTTTGTTGACTTTGGCATTCGTAGGAACGTTGCTCTCCGATCAAGGAACCCGAGCCTGCTCCCGTCTTTGGGCAGGGTAATTCTGTCTCACCCGCGCCGTCGCGCGAGGATGTTTTCACAGCTCTCGAAGATGCCCCGAGTCTCGATTCTGGATTCGGTTCGACTCTTGAATCTGGCGAGTCATCGTACTACTCCCGGGACGATACTGGCCCTTCCGATGACACCATCGACACTTCCGTGGAAGAATTGCAGGATGATGTAGAGTATTCCCCACCTGTCGAGGACGCGGTCTTTTCAAGTCCAGAAGTCTCTTTTCCCTTGGATGGCGGTGTCCAGGTCGACACGGCCATTCCATCTCCGGTCTCAACCCCACACACTCTTCCTGAGCTTCTGGACCCACCTATTGGAAGCGAACCGGACGCCGCGAGCAGTGTGTTTGTCCCCGATAGGATAATTACTCCCCAAAAGACTCATCTTCTTGTCGAAACCGTGCACATTCTTCCTCAGCCTACAGTACCTTCCCCTGAACCCCTAATACCTATCAGCAACGATGAAGCTACTGTAAATGACGATGAGCCCATCCTTGACAGCACCACCCCACTGTCTGATAACACCCATCCCCAGCTGCAGTTGGCTCACCCTTCGACCCAAACCCCTCCCTCTCCTGCGCCTCTTACGCACGCAAGCGATGCGCCAACCCCCGGCATTGTCACTCCTCTGGAGCGCGCTCGTAGTCAGGTGGAAGTAGTCCCCCTTCCGGCACAGCCGGTGCTCCCTCCTCCCCGCCCTCTCACTCCGCCTACTGAGAGCAAGATGGTTCCCAAGAGCGATGTTGGCGCTTCACACGAGCTTACCCCCGCTTCGAAGCCTGCACGTCAACAAGACGAGGCTGTCCAACCTCCAGTCCAACCCGTGCAGGTCCCTGAGCCTCAGGTTCCTGCTTTGCCCATGATCGAGCCAGCTCCCGCTAACAACACGGCGGATCCTGGTACTCTGGAGCATGCTCGCCCTCGGATCGACTCTCCGAATCCACCTACCCGTACTTCTGAAACTCCGCCATTGTGCGGTATCCTGGCTACTGCAAACAACGCGCCTGCTCCCGACATGGTCGTTACCGTCTCGGAAAGCGCTCGTTTCAGGGTCGAAGTGGCTCACCGTCTGGTCCAACCCGTCCCCGCTCAACCTCTCCCGCCACCTGCGGCAAACAGGCCAACACCTACTCCCGGTAGGGTTGCCACTGTCTTGGAAAGTACTCTTCACAGGGTCGAAATGGTTCACCGTCCAGTCCAGCCCGTCCCTGTTCCTCCGTCTGTTCCGCCGCCTGCGGAAAGCAAGCCAAACCCTGCACCCGGCAGGGCTACTGTCCCAGAAAGTCCTCGTCCCAGGGTCGAAATGGTTCACCGTCCACCCCAGCCCGTCCCTACTCCACCGTCTCTTCCGCCGCCTGCAGGAAATAAGCCAACACCTGCACCCGACAGGGTCGCTATTGTCCAGGAAAGTACTCGTCCCAGGGTCGAAATGGCCAACCGCCCAGTTCAACTCGTCCCTACTCCTCAGTCTCTTCCGCCGCCTACGGGAAGTAAGCCAACACCGGCTCTCGACAGGGTTGCTCCTGTCCCGGAAAGTACTCGTCCCAGGGTCGAAATGGCCAACCGCCCAGTTCAACTTGTCCCTACTCCGCAGTCTCTTCCACCGCCTACAGGAAGTAAGCCAACACCGACTCTCGATAGGGTTGCTCCTGTCCCGGAAAGTACTCGTCCCAGGGTCGAAATGGCCAACCGCCCAGTTCAACTTGTCCCTACTCCGCAGTCTCTTCCGGCGCATGTGGGAAGTAAGCCAATGCCTGCACCCGACAGGGTTACTGCTATCCCGGAAAGTACTCGTCCCAGGGTCGAAATGGTTCACCGTCCGGTCCAACTCGTCCCTACTCCTCAGTCTCTTCCGCCGCCTACGAGAAGTAGGCCAATACCTGCACCTGACAGAGTTGCTACTGTCCCGGAGAGTACCCATCCCAGGGCCGAGACGGTTCGCCGTCTAGTCCAGCCCGTTCCTGTTCCTCAATCTCTTCCGCCGCCTGCGGGAAGCAAGCTAGCACCTGCAGGGAGCGCCTCTACTCCAAGTAAGATTATTCCTACTCCTGACCGCGCTCGTTCTCTAGTTGCTAAAGCTGCCCACTTCCTGTCCAAGACACCCGCCCCATTCCCAGGTCTCTAGCACCCGTGGGCAGTGCGTCAACTGCCGGGTACACCACTCTCACTCCAAGCGGCACTCGCTCTCAGGCGGCGGCGGTTCCTCGACCAGTCCAGGTCACGCAACCCACCCTCAGATCCTCAGCTTTACCCGCTCGCAGGGGGCCGGTTGCGGCAGGTAGCGTTCCCACTCCCGACATGGTTCGCCTTCCTTCAGAGCGCGCTCGTCCCCATGTTGGAGTTGGTCGTACGTCTACTCTGGTCCCTGCACCGCCTGAGTCTCGCGTCGCACCTATCGTCAAGACTCCGGCGGGCAGTGCATCTGGTCCCGATACGAGGGAGGTCTCACGGCCTAGGATAAAGACCCACCCGAGGAAAATGGTGACTCCTGTGGGACAGCGTCGGTCAGTAGTCGCGCCAGCGCCAATGGTAACGCAGTCCCCTGTGCCACCACCGGCGCAGCCCAAGTCACTACCGGTTCCGCCTACGACTCGCTTGGCACCGCAGAACAGTAGTTCTCTACCCCCACGAGACATGTCCGTTGGGATGTCATATGCTTCCTCCCTACCCGAAGCTCAGGACAAGCCGAAAGTACGTACGGCACCCGCAACCCTACCTACGGTCCTGGTGGCGCATCCGGCAGCACTACCAACACGTGTTGGTGAAACGACAAGTGTACCCGCTCCAACAATACCGGAGAGTAGTCCTCGTGTATCCTATGGTCCTACGGAGCAATTGCGACTGCCAACAGCCATCCCCGAACAGATTGTCCCTCGGCCCTCTGTGCGGCCATCGGCTCTGTCGCCAGTGCATCCCGAGCAGTCGACGAACGGCTCGCCTCCGAATAGGAGGAGTTCTACGTCTGTCGCTCGCCAGGACAGGGCAGCCGCTGCGGTGTTTTCTGGTTCCAGCGCCCAGAAGCATGCCGACCCTGTATCGATACCGGGGAATTGGGGCGAAACCAAGGCGGGTCTCACGAAAACTACAACCGCGACCATACCCGCACCGGTGCCTGACGCGGCGAATGCGGTTGTGCCGGCTGGTAATGCCACCACCCTTCCCATCCCTACTCCAGCGACGCCCAACGGCTCCTCCCCTACGCCTCCAACTAGCAAAGCCAAAGATTTCATGCGGGAGCCACGACCGTTGACGGCCCCGCCAGAGCCTTCGACCCCACAGGTGACTGTCCGACTGCCGGCCCAGCCAATTACACCCCCCAAACAGCCGACCGAGCCCACGAGGATCTCCCTACCTAACACCGCTCCTGTAGCGACAACTCGTCGTGGCGAGACCACGGCGCCGTCGTCTTACGGTTATCGTACGGAGACTCCTGGCGTGGTGTCAGGGGCGGAGATCCCTCAAGGCGAACCTACACTTCGCTCTACTCCTACGGTGCTCTCAAGGCGGCAGGTTGGTTACGGTAGTGTAAACGTCGTTCCAGAACCGGTACTGCGGAGTAGCGGACAGCGCATCACCTCGAGGATTAAGACAAAGGACCTCATTAATCGACATAAGCCGCAGATTGCGAGCGATGTGCGTCCACCTTCTATTGCGCAGTCCGTTGGGACCCCTACTTTGTCGAAGCCCCCCGTGTCGGATATGTCACAATCCATTCCCGCCAAGCCCGACCCGGACCGTATCGACAGTGGTATAGAATTATGGGATTACAGCGGGCCTCTTAGAACTAAAAGTGATCGCCATAGAAGTTCCAACGTCCCTGCGAACGGAGATAACAAGGGTCCTGCAGATGGCACGAGTGCCTCGATGCGTCCGACGAAACTGCCTACCATCTTTGACCGTGCCGACGGCAAGGAGGGGAGCAATCTCTCACTTCCCCACCAAGTATCAAAGTCTCCCGAGCCGCTTGCTAGCGTAGCCCCTCCACCTTCTCCGCCAGAGCCAGTTCCGGCGCCAGCGCCAAATACCACAGAATCTCCTCAAACTGACTCTCCAGCCAGTACTCCTCGCGTGGGCGGAGCTTTTCTCACTCGGAAGCCGCAGGCTTCGTTCCAGATTACGATTCAAGGAACTACGGGGAGTTACCCGGGAAACTCTACGCCGCCTCGCTCTTCAACACCCTCTTCCATGACACACGCAACGACCGCAGCTACCTCTACACAAGTAACACTCGTGACACCCGCTTCCTCTTTCCCCAATGTATCCTCTCTTGGTACGAAAGCCCAACCAAGGTCATGGTTCAGACGGAACGTGATAGACCCCTTCAAGACGAAACTGGGGTTGGCGCCTTCATGAATTCCTCACTTGTAGATTTGTTTCGTCACCATGTGAATTTATTCTACCATACTCGATGTTTCTTATGATACCGTAGTACAGTTTTTTTTTTGGGTACCACAGTGTGGTGCTCATGTAATTTATCGTCAAATGTAGCATATGTGATCTACAGGTGTTTTATTATCACCTTCGAAGCATTTTGGCATTATTCGTCTCACGGGGCCGCAACGCCGGATCTTCCACTGGGATAGTGCGGCAATCATCGATCATCAGCTGGCTTCACAGTCAGTACACTCCTCACTAGTTCGTCACCCATGCACGTCCTGCACCTCCGTATTCACCCACGTGGTGCAGTCGCGGCGCTTATAGTAATGGCCCCTCAAATTGTCGACGCCCATTTCCGAGTCACTCAGATTTCACTTGGTAATATTCCGTGGACCACTAACTGCAAATAAGCGAGAATTACCACTATTATCACAAGAATTTGTACGTGTACATACTACGTAGGGAAGGCAAGAGGGACAGAGTGGGTCAGTTACCAACTAACAGTCCAGATCGGGCACAACTCGGACCAATGCCGTCTTCATAGTAGCTAGCCACTGTGGTCGCGGTGTCCAACGAAAAGAGGGAACAAATTCTGCCTGTATGGACATAACTCTGGGAGAGTATCTGAACATTCTGAACATGTGGGGGTCTGCTGATTGTAATATCGGCAACGTCCAATACACGTTCCATTATTATCATAATCAAATGGAGACAAATGACGTACCTCTTCGAACACGCGCAAACAACGTTGCGCCTACGTTGCGCCTACTATTGTGCCCGAGGACCAAAGCTGGCTGTATCTTCGCGCGGCTTGGGAGAACGCTTGGCCAACAGATCCATTCTTCAATGTGGCGCGTCGCTTGGCCTACGTTTCACGTCGGTGCAGAACGTGAGGGCAGGTACACGAGATGCGAAACGTAACGCCTGCCGCCTGCGGGTTTACGATCAAGACCGAAGCGTTCCATTCCATTCCGCGATGCGCGCGGACGTGGGTTGGGGTTCAGCATCATGAAAACCACGCTTTGGAAATCGAGACAGATCTCACTACCGTTTATCCGTCTTGAGAAAGTGTTCAGCGCCTCTCGATACGCCGACCAAATGTAGCATCCCGGCATCCCATGGCGTGTTGGTACCTATCGAAGTTCCTATAACTTTCCTGTAGCTGTAGGAGTACCCTCCTCGTCGTTGCCTCAGGGGAAATCAACTTTTGCCTTGCGTCTGACAGAGCTGTCTTACGAGTTACGGCTAAGCTGACAGAACGACTGCACGAGGCCGCACAGCGCACAATTTTGGGTCGCACGTTCGGTAATCATGCAATCATGGGCCACGCGCAACTACTGAACATGATGACACGTCTACCCAGGTCGATGCCTATAAGACCCGAAAATAACATTACGCAGCAGGTAAACCCGCACTGTACTACTACTGGTTCCACCTGACCCTTCCCAACCCAGATGTCCCTGCGCCCACCCCCTAGAACAAACATCGCATGCACGTTCCTTTCTTCGTAGCTGCAGGATACTGGTTGACCATCTCGCAGACGAGCTACCATCTACCGTAAAATCACTCAATGAAGGGTGGCTATCTGTTTGCCAGACCGCGGCAGCAGCTGTATGTCGTCTGATCTGAAATTCTGTGTGTTGACCTCGCAGTTGAACTGAAAAATTGAAATTTGACCAGTCCGGGCTCCTTGCAGTCGTCGAGGTTGTACTCCTGACTTTCATGAAAAACCCTGTGCACTACACACATCCACACACACACGCAGCGCGGCAAGCGCTGCTGGCGTTTTCGTACTGCGCCCTCTTCTTCAACTGTAGTGCTACGATCAGCTCCCTTGTTCTTACGGACGAATTTGGCGAACTTCCGGTGCGTGCATCGAGAAAGTCGGACCCAATCAAGCAGGGATTATTCGACAGCAGCTCAGCAAGCCTTCTTGAGGTGTACGGAGCACGCCGCTCATGGCGCTGGGTAATGTGGCACTGTACGTCGCACATTTCGTGCCACGATTAATTTTCACGACTAAGTATTAACAGGGTTGTTTTCGCTGACTGCCGGGGTTGCGTGTCTCGTTACGCAAATATTGATCTACGTTTGGATAGAGGAACCACTCTCCGTCCAAATCACGGCATCATGCGTGGCTGGGTTTGGGGTTCTACCCCTCCTTCACTTCATTCCTATGGCGGTTTCGCCATCGAGCAGGAGATCGAGCGTTGTGAGATCGAGCATTGTCGCTGCTGCCACTTCTTCACAGACAGTAGGTTCAATGGTGGTATAATACTATGGATTTCTCCATGTCTCCATGTCTCCATATGGCAAAAATGAAATCGACCTTATGCTAGAACAGCGCTCCTGGACTGCCAGTTGTTATTCAGTTACTTGCGTCTGTCAACGTCTTATTGCATCATGGCCATCAGCAAAATAAAGAGAAAATTTTTAGCGCTTACCAAGATCGAAATTCCTTATTCGGATTTTACTATGATATAATCGTATGTTATCGTTGTAGTTAGATAACATCTACTTGTTGGGTGGCCATAATTGGTCGCCAGTACCTTAATATCCTGATCAGCGGTTCAGAAGCGTGGGTGATCTTTTCGGTCAGATTACTATCACTTGCAAGTTTCTTAGAATTCCTGCTACATAATGATAACCACTCACAATTCACGACCTTAGCCATGAAATCGGACTACCGGACTTGCTTGGCTTTGCACGCGTTCTTCTACATTTAACACCGACTGTCATTGCACAATCGTCTCAGGGAGACTGAACATTAAATAATACTATAGAACCGCAAAGCCAGCTGCTGTGACAAGGTCTATGTCATTTGTAGCACCGGCCATAAGTTCATCATATTCGGGCTCGGGCTCATCTTCATTTCCTTCGTCGATGGCCTCGTCCCCGCTTTCACTGTCGGTACTTTGATCTCCCATGTGTTCAATTTCGCCAGTGTCTTGGGTTTCGCTCAGCGGCATTTGCGTGTGCTTGTCGGCAAGTAATACCTCATTGCTCTGCCGGGTTGCCAGGTGTCCAACCCCCCCTCCGCGGTAGCGCATGAAGAGGTCCCTGTCTGAAAACCTAGAAAAAGATTGAGACAGCGTACTAGTAGGAAATACATGGCACATACATGGCAACGTAATACACAGGGTACTCCCCATCTGGATGGGCGTCTCGCATGGCGATGGACGGTCCAGTCAATAGTTCCTTTGTACGAACAGAAGCGAAGTCCGGGATTAAATGGACCATCCTTATGACTTCATTTGGATCCAGGAAACCAAAAGCGGGTCCCTGTAAGTTGGTGTCGGGCAGAAAGCCGACTTTGTGCAACTGCTGTGCGCCCCAACCGCTTTGCCCGTCAGGTGAGTCGAATCCAAACCAACGAACAAAGAGGACATCCATCTGTGAAGCGGGGCTAAGACCTGTCCCCCCTTCAATCCTCTCCCGCACCAAGAAGCGGTAGATCCCAATGATTCTTGCATGCCAATACGGGAACGCTGGCTGCCCTTCACTGCCATCTTCATGTGACAGGACGAGGACATCTGCATGTGTACGGGGATTAGCAGACTCCTCCATTCTATGGGCATCATATGTTGTGGACCTGAACCGGATGGTCTTGTGTTCGTACATTCGATCCTTTTCAATGACTACATTGTCGCGATCTCGGTCAGAGAACGTGTGTTCATCGCCATCGTACGGCTGCCCTTTGATCCGCGAATACAAGTGATCAATCAAGCGAGGTCGAAATTCCTGTTTGAATACCTGTATTGGTATTAGGCAACGACAGAAAAGGGCATAGACTCATGTGAAGGGCAGGGTCGTTGCGGTTATCAATCAGCCATTTGGTGAGGTCTCTGACAGTTGCAGAGGACTTAGACATCCAATAACGTTCGCTTGGATTACTTGGTGCATCGTCTCCGTCTTCAGGGCATGGCAGCTGCAGACTCTGAGGTCTTGTTTCAGAGTTAGGTGGGCTCTGTCCCTTTTCCAGTTCTGCCAGCATTGCAGCGTAGAACCACGTGCGGCTCTCCTTGCTAGTAATCTGACCAATAAAGCCGCGGTTCCTGTTGGATGACCTATACCACATCTTGGAAAGGCGATGCGCAAGCTTGCTCTGCAGTGATCAGCAGGGCCAGGAGACTGGGGGATCTGGAGGACTAATCTTACCGTCTGAGTACTGTACGAATCCGTAGTTCCATATTTCCGGATTGCGGGCACATAGTCTGGTATACAGTGAAGCTTGAAGGTAGACATATTGAATCGTTTGGCCTTGACGGTCCTTCTTTGGCTTGTCTCTGGGCCCTCGTTGCGCCTTGCTCGCTCTCATTGGCGTGTGGCACGTGCATTAAGTTCTCGCTGGAGTTCTTTCGTTGTATACCGGGGGCACGTTATGGTCGCGAAGTACCTTAGTGCCTGACAGAGGGCAGTACCAACCGCCTCAAACATGTCCAAGGTTGTGTCAGTGTGGAGATGCAGTTTAGCATAGGCATGCCAGGCAGCAAGCAGAAACAGGAGCTTGCTGATCCTCCTGTTGTCCTCATCCAGAAACAGTCCGTCAAATGCAGGAATCACGCACTGATTGTTGATATGTTAATGGGTCACCGACCATAGTGCCATACCGGTGCAGTTTGAGGACACGCACCTGTAAAATATCCTCGTAGTCGCGAGCAGCTAGTTTGCTCAATCCTGAGACATTTCCAGGGAACTTGCGAATTGTGTCGCGACCGAAAGTCGGGACACTATGAAATCTAGATCAAATACTAACACTTAGCGCCATGTGGACTTGTGACATGGGCTTACCTGCTGTCTAGGATTGCTATGCGATCTCGACCTATGCCAGGGATTGCATAGAGCATCCGGATCAAGTGCGTGAGCACTGACTTCCAGATGCCGATCTCAAACTCATGGAGGAGGTCCACAATGAAGAGATTGTGGTAGTCTTGACCTACTTTTGAAAGTACATCTGAGAATGCGTTCTGGTGAACACGTCAGCGGGTTTTGATCGCGGTAGGTGGATACTGACCCTGGTAGGTATCCTGGAGTGACCCCCTAGATGCTGTTGGACTTGCCTGCTTGGTATTGCCAGCCCCTTCTCAAACATAAGCTTGCGTGCCTGCTCGACATTTTGGCGTCTTCGGTTGTTGTCGGTACGAAGCCTGTTGCGGTGTTGAGTGTCTGTTGGTGTACCTACATGTAATGTCTACCACGGACGCTTGCCTGACTTAGGCGCTGTTGTAACGTGGGTTCCCTCGGGGATGAAACCTG
>QFDY01005296.1:0-14824 GCA_003315925.1 Lactarius sp. MG121
ACGTACCAAGTCATCGTGAATACGTCAGAGTCCACAACCGGGCCGGGCAGTCCGAGACGAAACGTAACACTGAGTTCCCGAAAGACCTGCTTCATATGCATGGACAAACTGAGCAGAATGATTGGCATATCTACAGAAATATCAGACACTGGCATGGGAGAGAAAGTCCAGAAATCAATGGTGTTACGATTTTCCCTTCTACTTCCCATGGACGCTTCTGTTCCTTGCTTATCACTCCCATGCCCCACTTTGTTACGCCCATAACTCATCACGTGCCCAACCGTTTCCCATGATCTCTTCGCTGCACGATACGCCTTTACGTCCCCTTCCTTGTATATCAGAGTTCACGGCGCTCCGGTCTCAGCTGACTCCCGCATGACCCCGCGCAATCGTCATATTTCCTACTATAGTTTCGCCTTTGTTCTGCTTTCGCTTAGGACTCCACGTATCGCGCCATATGTTTGTTGCGTACAAACATCCCGTATCAGTATATAAGTTGCACGCTACCTAGCTTGTACGGTAGACTTGACTTCTTGTGTAATACCACATCGTTGTCAATCCACGAACGACTTTTGCTCGCTGTTTCGCTTGAGCACGACTTTGGTTCGCTTTTTCGCTTGAACCCCAGAAACCCCGACTATCACCTACGCGTCTGAGGAGACCATGTGGTGCTTATTCATCATCGAACTTGGTCTTAACCAACTACTTCACATCCCGTTACCTCGGCTTGAACGACTTAGTGACGTGCACGTCGCACATAACGTTCCTGTGGTAACGTTACATTAAGTCAAGTCTCACAACCCTGGCGACTAGTAGGAGTTGCACGAAATTTCAGCAGCAGTACATTGATCGGTACTCGACCGACGAACTCTCCAGCCACGAAAAGGGCGCAGTAATCTGGGAAGAAATCCACAACCAAGAGGGATATTTTATCTTCGACGCCAAAAAACAAGAGTACCACCAGGTCCATTACCTCGACGACCTTCGTATTTGGGCTTACATTGACTATGACCCAAAGCAAGGATGGTGGTACGCTTACAAACCTGTCCCTCCACAATTCGGCGCAGGACCCCTCGGGTCAACCAATATCACCGGAATCAACGTCGACCCAGACGAATCAACCACCCTCACTCCCGTACAGCCAGCGATGGCCACCAACACTCAGGTCGCCACCAGTCTTACTACCACGGGAGCCTCCGGCTCGGGCGGTGGAGGAACACATGCTACAGGAGGTCAATCGGCTGCTCAGACGAGCAGAGCGCCTCTGTTACGTCTACCACGGACGTTCGTCTGACTTAGATGCCGTTGTAACGTGGGTTCCCTCGAGGGTAAAATCTGTGGTTATCCGGCGAGTCTGGGAATACTGCTGGATGGGGCCAGTACGTGCCTGTGGAGTCTCTGTAGGTGTAGAGGGTCTCTTGGATGGGTACGTTGGGCGGTGGTCCTTCGACTCTTTGAATGTATCTCCACTGAGGATTGTCAACAATGAAATAACAATGGGTGGGTCGAGCGGTGCGCGAGTTGAGATATTCGAATACGAGGTGACATGTGGTATTGGGTGGATACACAACGGTCGGCGAGTCTACCATTCACGAAGGAAGATGGAGACGAAGTCACGGGAATCCCCCTTGGTCACAAAGGGATATGCCGGAGCTAACTCACTTAGGGGCCCTGCGGGTCCCTAGCACAGAAGACGAGTGAAGAGTGGTATTTGAAAGAAGACCAAGATGGGGATCCTGGTCCGTACTACTATGAACTTAAATACAAGTAAGGAAGCCGGTTCTAGCTCCGCTCAAACTCGTAAGTAACCAATAGCGTAAGTAGCGTGAACCCTAGTACAACTATCCTAGGGATCAGTCATCCACAACGTAATGCCAATATCGTACAACAATAGAGGTCGGAAGGGAGAGCATAAGCACCATCACGTACAACAATGAAACTCATCAGTCAGCTGAAACACGAGGTAACAAACTCCGAAGTCCATGACATATTACTACTGACGCGTCGAGTCATCACAAACACGTCAGCGTTCACAACCGGTCCGGGCAGTCCGAAGACGAAACGTAACAGCCTCATAGCTCTAGTACCCAACTGCCAACGGGGTCAAGCAGTGGCCCAACTGCTGGACCTAGTGGAGGCATACATGGTAGCGGTGGAGGCCCACCGGGCGGCGGTGCCCCTGGTGGAGGCAGAGGTGGTCCAGGAGGTGGTCCAGGAGGTGGCGCCCCAGGAGGAGGTGCGCTCCCCATGGGCCCAGCCGGGGCAATACCAGCACCGGGAGGGGGCAAACTTGGGGGCAACCCACCACCGATCTTCGATGGAAATCGAGAGGAGAGCCGAAACTTTCTTCGATCCTTTCGAATTTATCGAGGAATGAACCCAACCGTGGACCAGCTCACGGTACCCTATTCGCGAGCCATGACCTTCCTCTCATACATGAGGGGACACCTGGTGGACGATTGGGTAGATGAGCAGACCGCGTGGCTAGACACCCAGCTAGCAGGAGGAGTACTGCATAATGAAGAGAACCTATGGAACACAGTCCTTGACCGGTTCACGAACGCCTACACAGACACCACCGAACGAACCAGAGCACGCCAAGACATCGACAAATTGAAGATGATTGGCGAAGACATCGACACGTACATCGCAAAGTTCCAGAACCTCACAACCAAAGCCGGCTATAACCCAGACGAAGCCAATGTCATCGAAAAATTCCAAGTGGGACTTCCCAACAACCTCGTAATCAACGCTATATGCTTCCAACATCCAGTTACGTGGGACCAGTGGAAAGATGCGGCACGGCTTCAGCAAGCTGAATATCTTATGCTAAAGCCTCGCCTCATGCGTAACCGACAAAACGAGAAACGGGGAGGTCACACCTGAGACCAGTGGGTCCAAGCCCTTAACAAGGCGCATGACCCAAACGCCATGGATATTAGCCGCACTAGAGCCCGTGCCACCCTCACAGACGCTGAGAAGCAAAGGCTGGTCGTGGAGGGGAGATGTTTCCGATGCGGAGAAAAGGGTCATGTGTCGCGTAATTGCCCACAAAAAGGCACTCGCGCTGCTCAGACCACAAGCGACGGAGGAGCACCTCCTCCCGTCCCCATTACCCCCGCAGTACCGCCTCCCCCCCTTGTTACTTGAGTCGCCATATCAGCAAACCACGTACTGTCGAATGATGAAGCGGCTGACGCTCAGATCGCAGCGCTGGCCACTCAACCAAAAGAGGTGCGGGACCTCCTGGTGGAAAAGCTTTTTGGAGGAAAGGATTTTCCGAACGCCTAAACCCGTCGGCCTGGGCAAAGGCGTTACACGTGTACTATAGCAGATATCGATCTATGCGAATCCCAGTTCTTTTCAAATCTGCAAACGCAACGGCCGAACGACAGGTCCTGTTGGACTCTGGAGCAACCGACAATTTTATCTGTTCGGAACTGCTCAAACGAACGCATCTCGGAACCCGACCTGTCTCTACTCCCATCACCATATGGAATGTCGATGGGACTTACAACCGAGACGGCGCGATAACCCAGTACACTGATTTAGCGGTGTGGACTGGTGAGCGCACGAAGACGCTTCGTTTCCTGGTTACCAACCTAGGAAAGGACAAAGCGATCCTGGGCTATCCCTGGTTCTCGGCCTTCGAGCCCGAGATAGAATGGAGGAATGCCACGCTGAACGAAAATTTCCAACCGGTCGTGATCTCCAGCCTGAATCTCCAGAGCGACGCCATGCCTGTTACGTCTACCACGGACGTTGGTCTGACTTAGACGCTGTTGTAATGTGGGTTCCCCCAGGGGTAAAACCTGTGGTTGTCCGAGTGCTCGGGGAAGACCGCGGGATGAGGCCAATACGTGCCTGTAGAATCCCTGTAGGTGTATAACGTCTCTTGAATGGGGACATTCGGTGGCGGGCAAGGGACTTTGCGTATGTACTCCCACTCGAGGTTGTCGACAATGTAATAACAGTGAGTAGGTCGGGTGGTACGGGAGTTGAGGTATTCGAAGACGAGGTGACACGTGGTACCAGGCGGGTAAGTCACGGTCGGCTGATCTACCATTCACAGAGGAAGATGGAGATGAGGTCACGGGGATCCCTTCTTGGTCACAGAGGGATATGCCGGAGCTAGCTCACTTAGGGACACTACGGATCCCTAACACGGAAGACGAGTAGAGGATGTGGTAATTGAAGAAGACCAAGATGGGGATCCTGGTCTGTACTACTGTGAACTTAAATACAAGTAAGGGAGCCAGTTCTAGCTCCGCTCAAACTCGTAAGTAACCAATAGCGTAAGTAGCGTGAACCCTAGTACAACTATCCTAGGGATCAGTCATCCACAACGTAATGCCGATATCGTACAACAATAGAGGTCGGAAGGGAGAGCATAAGCACCATCACGTACAACAATGAAACCTATCAGTCAGCCGAGACACGAGGTAACAAACTCCGAAGTCCATGACATATTACTACTGGCACGTCGAGTCATCACAAACACGTCAGCGTTCACAACCGGTCCGGGCAGTCCGAAGACGAAACGTAACAAATATCTGCGTCATTGGAGCAACGTGCAACAGGATAACTGGGCAGAAGCACTCCCAGTGGCACAGTTTGCACACAACTCTTGGCCAAATGCTACAACGAAGCACTCCCCATTCTCACTCATCATGGGATGGGAACCATGAACCAATTGGGTTTCGAAACCCACCCCCACACCATCGGTCGACCAACGCCTAGACGAGATGACCACGAGGCGGCAGCACGCGCAAGACTGCATCAAGCATGCGCAAGGGCTTATGGCGAAGAGGGGAAGAAGTCGTTTTATCCCCTACGCCGAAGGAGCCCAGGTCTGGCTAGAAGGAACGAACTTGAAAACCTTCTACCCCACTGTGAAGTTAGCCCCCAAACGTCATGGCCCCTTCCGAATCAAGAAAGTCTTGTCAGTGGTGACGTACAAATTGGAGCTGCCAACCACGTGGAAGATATACCCGGTATTCCATGCGAACCTCCTCACGCCATATAAGGAGACGGAGCTACATGGGGAAAACTTCCCACGCCCTCCCCCTGACCTCGTGGATGGAGAAGAAGAATTCGAAGTGGAGCAGATCATGGGGTCGCGACTCCATGGACGTGGGCGCAAGTTACAATTCCTAGTTAAGTGGAAGGGTTTTCCCATGAGCGATAGCTCCTGGGAACCAGCTGACCACGTCAAACATGCGCCCGACGTAATCACCGACTTCTATCGCCGCAACCCCACCGCTGATGGGGCAGGACGAAAGATATAAGAACCAAGCGAACGAAGGACAGAGCCCCATCACTCATCATGACGACTCCCACTTCTACCACTGCCCCAGCCAACGACCGACCCCGCCCTCCATCAGCTTTCATCCTTGAACGCCTCACAATCCCCTCGCAATCCAAAGGGATCCCGACCCCCTTTGTATCCCGAACACCGTACTCGGCCATTACTTCACGACCACCGACCCCCGTCCTCGCCATCGCGCTCAACGTCTCCCCCACTAGTCCGACACCACCACCATCATCCCCACCACCGCTCGAGCCTACAGTAGCACCCCTGTTAGAAGCCCCCCCTGGTGTCACACCGATAGTCCCCTTGTCACAGCTGGCATCTGAACTACCACATCCCTACTCGTTGACACCTGCCGTTCCCCCTCGTCAATTACGACCGGATCCTCGGCTCGCATCTCTAGATGACGACGAGGAACCGATTGACGAAGGAGACGATGAGGAGTCGGACGACCCTGGCCTCCCGTTCTTCCTCAACGCCCCTGACATGCCATTTTTCTTCCCTCTTATGCTCCCACTAAAGGACGACGTCACGAAAGTCCTAGCAAAGTATATTTACTACCGCCGCGACTATCGGGAAATCATCGTGACTCTGGGGAGGGGGAAACCCTGTTACTGTCAAGAAGTCTACTTGTCGTCACCCCGACCATCAGCCATGCACCCAGCCATCTCTCCTCATCAACTGGCGGTTTTTAGCCCGCAAGATCCACGTGCTGTCACAATTAACGAGGTGCTGAGCGAGCTCAAGAACCCCCGCCTGTCGGTGGAGGTGGCAAGATTGCGGCAGTGCCTCAGGGATAAGATAGCCTTGGATGCGCGACGAGCGGATCTACGGCGCCTGGAGCAAGAAGCAGTGAGGGACCAGTTCCACCTCGACTCGAGGCTTCAGGGCATCATGAAGCGCATGCAGTATGCCGGCGCTATCCCCCTCATTACCGACAAATTCGTAGAACTCACCACTCGCCCCACGCGCCCTCGCCACTACTTCCCTGAACTCCCACTCGTGCTGCGCCACGGAGGGCCTGTCGAGATGCCGCGTCTGGTAGACGGACCCAGCCGGACTCAAAAACGGCGCAAGTGTTACTTGTGCAAGAAGCGTGGACACAAAATGAGTGAGTGTCCGAATCGACCGCCGACTGGGGTATGTACGTGGTGCGCGAGCCGGGCTCATGAGTCGGCTAACTGCCTTATCCATCGCCTCGCGCCCATCACCCCGGCATTTGAGGAACCCTCGGAACGTCCCCGTTGGTGCGGGAAGTGTCTGAGGTTCGATGCGCGGCACGACGAGATTGAATGCCCCCAGTACGAGGTGTGCAGGAGATGTGGGGAGCGTGGCAGGTACTTGTTCCTGCGCTGACACGTATGCCCGGTGGATGACCGGGACGACGAGACTAATGACCCCAGCGCTGACATGTACGACTACGTCAGCAGTGACTGAAGTCGTGGCGACTTCAGGTCTGACAGGGGGGTAATGTTACAATTTTCCCTTCTACTTCCCATGGATGCTTCCGTTCCTTGCTTATCACTCCCATGCCCCACTTTGTTACGCCCATAACTCATCACGCGCCCAACCGTTTCCCATGATCTCTTCGCTGCACGATACGCCTTTACGTCCCCTTCCTTGTATATCAGAGTTCACGGCGCTCCGGTCTCAGCTGACTCCCGCATGACCCCGCGCAATCGTCATATTTCCTACTATAGTTTCGCCTTTGTTTTGCTTTCGCTTAGGACTCCACATATCGCGCCATATGTTTGTTGCGTACAAACATCCCGTATCAGTATATAAGTCGCACGCTACCTAGCTTGTACGGTAGACTTGACTTATTGTGTAATACCACATCGTTGTCAATCCACGAACGACTTTTGCTCGCTGTTTCGCTTGAGCACGACTTTGGTTCGCTTTTTCGCTTGAACCCCAGAAACCCCGACTATCACCTACGCGTCTGAGGAGACCGTGTGGTGCTTATTCATCATCGAACTTGGTCTTAACCGACTACTTCACATCCCGTTACCTCGGCTTGAACGACTTAGTGACGTGCACGTCGCACATAACGTTCCTGTGGTAACGTTACAAATGGTCTGTCAAATTTGGAGCAGGGGGTGTCATTAACTTGCAAGTTTGGGATCTATGTCCTCTGTTACATTCTGTTTCTCAGACAAGTGTGTAACACAAGGTCAGTATACTATGAGACAACCAAGAAAACGCAAAGGGATGCACTTATAAAGAGAGAAACAAGAAGACTTTTAGAGGCAGAGGAGGAAGACAAGTCGACAGAGGGGAGAGAGTGACAGGGCGATCCAGCTAAGTCTTGCCAGGAGGTGATAGGGGTTTCTGAGGGGCTGGTTCGGTTGGTGAACGAGAAGCACAAGGCCAATGATGGAAGACAATGAGCGACATACAGGTTATCTAAAGGCAATAAAGGTAAAGTAAAAGGCACGAAACAGGAGTCAAGGAGAAGGAAGGTGCGCAAGCCCCTATGAGACTGAAACGAGTATCGCTGTGGCTGTGGATTAAGGTTTGAGTCAGCTGGGTAGATCGTACCGAAAATGTAGAGGAAGAGAAGTAGATTCAATGGATGGGAGAGCTGGATAAAGCATAGAGGTAAGTATATGATGAGATAAGCCGCATAAGCAGAAACGCAAAGGGACACACTTTTGAGCAGGAAGAGTAAGAAGACTTATGATAATATATTCATCGATTATCTGAGTGTTATTATGCTTGCTCCGTTGCCCTTCCGCGGCCCGCAGTTCCGTTGCGTTCTCCGATGTCCCGCAGATTTGTAGCCCTGGGCCATTCATCGTACATCGACATCAGAAGCCAAAATATGATCCACCATATTTTCCTGGTCTATTCAATGCAAGGAGTATGTCATTTTTCAATATTGGGGTGATTCCGATGACAGTGCGTGTTCTCTCCGCACATTCGCCTGATTCCGGCCTTACTCATCGGGGCATATATTTGAACATCATACGGTCTGTTCGAACGGATCGCGCCTGTCACCCTCAACCACACGATCATTGCGAAGGGCACCCCCGAGAGCCGCACCCCAAGCTTCCATCATCACCTAAAGCGGTCTGATGAGATAAAGGAGGAGAACGGCACTGTCGGTGACACACATTCCCGCTGACGCGACAAAGAGCCTGCCCCCGATATTTCCTCCAAATGACTAGCCTGTAGCCATGCGGCTTCAAACGAGTGTTTGTGGCTGTTATGAGCGCAGCAAAAGAAGTAACCGAGGCATTCGAGCGCGAGCAAGGTCACCCACCGTGCCAGACAGTATGGTACCCATGGTAAGATTTGGCGCAGCGAGGCTTGGACCGACAAGCAGTAAGGTACTCAAGGGTTTCTCTTTGCACCTGCTCTCATCGTCATTTCCCATGGACCACCACCATTCTCCTCTTCAACAGGGCACTCGATCATGACGCACGGCGACCGGCGCGAGACATCAGGCATGCGCTGCTTGCCTGCGGCGGGAGTGTGGTCGTGTTTTGACCGCCTCATGCTCACACGTCAGACGTTCAGGCTAGACTGGAGTTTATTTTGGGGTTTATCTTAGTTCGTGAGCGTCCCATTAAGCTCATCGAATCTACTATCACTGAACGCGCAGATGGTCGGGGTCAACGAAAGTGTCTAACCACGCGACGCATGCCTACACATTGCCAGCCAGTAAAACACTTTAATCTGCACCTCTCCTCAGGGGTAATATTGATGTCCGTAGAGTAGTCTCACGCGTAGGCCTGTTGCGAAGCAATCGAAACTCACACTTAGAATGATCTGCAGAGCCGCGCATTCAGCACAACGCATCAGAGAAAAATGAACACACTTCTACTGAGCTCTTTTTGCATATTTCTGCTGTAAGTTCGGCACGACGGGGCTTTACCACCTCGTCCACAAGCACCCCTCGTTGCTCCTCTTCCAACACCAATTCCTGCTAGTGACTCTCCTCGATATCTTCGAGTAGATCGAATGAATGTGCCGCCTTCGCACCAGCAAAACGCGCGCTTCCCGACATCTCCTTGTATTCTGCGAGCAACCTGCATGAATGAAGAGGATTTAAGGTCGGAGTGGGTGCTATGGCAGACAGTGAGCGTGTTCGGATTGGTCGATGAGGATGCAAGTCGCCTTTGACTAAATTTTGAACTACTTGAAATGTCGTCACTTGCGTACGTCTTCTCATTCGCATTCTCGAGGAGCGCGAATGCAGCATCTCAGACTTCTCCTAACCTATCAAATTACCGAGATACTGCATCTTCTGCATGATGGCGTGTGGAAGAAGTATCTACAGGAATAAGAGACAGAAAAATACTATGGTCCCGTACCAAAATCTCTTCCTCTGGGATGCTGTTCAGACATACGCTACGGAGATCGCTTGTTTTTCTTTACATTATTTTTTAGATCAGCCCGCATAATAGACACTATTCTTATTTTCTACATAGTGGGGCGGGGTTATGTACCCAAAGACAAGCCCTGGTGTCGCAAGGCGCACTTTAATCGTCTTAAAACAAAAGTCACTCTGGAATTTGCGACACAACACACTGGCACACGCTTCGACGTGCTGAAGACGCCGGGTCAGAACGAGCGTATGGTAGTACATGAATATAGGGTAATGGGCTGAGAGGGCGTGAGAAGAATGAAGCGGCAAAGCAGATGCGTGGCTACGAACATTGGGGTGCTAGTACAAACTATTCTACAATAACACAATAGTCTGAAAACAGCCGTGTGATCTCGCATTGTCCCATCGACGACGCAATCTGGAAGGGAGTCCAACCTTCTTCGTCCTCTACATCCACATTTGCACCATTCTCTAGTAACAGGGATACCACACCGGCCATAGCTTGAGGTACCTTACTAGATAATGCCACTTTTAATGCCAAGTGCAAAGGTGTCGAGTGGCTCTGATTCTGTGCATTGACATCCGCCCCATGCTGGATTAGTCGCCGCACGGGTTCAGGATTCCCACAGCACGACGCCACATGTAAAGGCATTGAGAGGTCTAGACCTCGTGCATGGACATCCGCTCCGTGCTGAAGCAATAGCTCAACATTTTTGGCGTTGCCTCGGTATGAGGCTAGATACAAAGGCGTCAAGTGGGCCTGACCCAGTGCATTGACATCCGCCTTATGCTCAATCAATAGCCGCACAGTCTCGGCATTTGGATTCCACACTAATGACGCCAGATGCAAAGGCGTCCAGTCTTTCTGGTCTTGTGCGTGTAAATCCGCCCCATGCTGAAGTAAGACCTTAACAATTTCAGAACAACCCCTAGAGGACGCCAGATGCAAAGGCGTCGAGTGGTTCTCATCCAGTGCGTGGATATTCGCGCCGTGTTGGAGTAATAGCCGCACAGTTTCGGCACTCCCCTTGGACGACTCTGGATCAAAACCCGAATGATTCTCATCCTGTGCACGGATATCAGTCACCTGTTAGATCAACAACTGTACTGTTTCGGCACTCCCCTGTGAAGACGCCAGATGCAAAGGCGTCGAGTGCCCCTGATTCCGTGCGTGGACATCCGCCCCGTGCTTGAGTAATAGCTCAACAGTTTCGGCATTCCCCTTGGATGACGCCAGATGCAAAGGTGTCGAGTGGGATATATCCTGTGCATTCACATCCGCCTCATGCTCAATTATCAGCCGTACGCTTTCAGTAACCCCCCAGGACGATGCTAGGTGCAGAGGCGTCGTGTGGCTCTCATCGTGTGCATGGACATCCGCCCCATGCTCTATTAATAGCTGCACGACCCTCGGAGGCGACCCAAAGTTGTTTCCCTGTCCCCTCATCAGCCCATTCATAGTATCTCAGTTTTTGTACTCACCCGAGACAATGCCAAAAGTAATGGCGTCTTGTGGTCCCCGTCAAACGCGTTAACATCGGCCCCGTGTTCATTCATGAACCGCACAGCTTCAGCATCCCCCCCGTAAGACGCCAGATGCAAAGGAGTCGAGTGGTTTCTATCTTGTGCATGGACATCCGCCCCGTGCTGGAGTAATAGTTCAACGGTTTCAGCATTCCTCCTCGACAACGCCAGATGCAAAGGCGTCGAGTGGGCCTGATCCCGTGCGTTCACATCCGCCCCATGCTCGATAATTAGCCGCGCGGTTTCGGCGTTCCCCATGGACGATGCCAGATGCAAAGGTGTCGTGTGGCTCTGATCCCGTGCGTTAACATCCGACCCGTGCTTGATTAATAGCTCTATGACCCTCTGATCTGACGGCGACATCCAGCGGTTGTTATTCTGTCCCCTTTATCAACATAGTGCTCCATTAATGGTACCACAACTCTTGCACTTACCACAGACAACGCTAGATGCAAAGGCGTCTTGTGGCCTTCATTGTATGCGTTGACATTCGCCCCGTTCTCGATCAGTAGCTGCACGGTCTCGGTGTTCCCCTTGGGCGATGCCAGATGTAGAGGCGTCGAGTTGCCCTCATCACGTGAATTGACATCCGCTCCGTGATCGATCAACAGCTGTAAATTTTCAGCATTGCTCCATGACGAGGCCAGATGCAAAGGCGTCGAGCGGCTCCTATCCTGGGCGTTGACATCCGCCCCGAGCTTGATCAAGAGCTGCACAGTTTCAGCATTCCCCTTTGATGAGGCCACATTCAAAGGCGTCGAGTGGCCCACATCTTGTGCATTGACATCCGCCCCGAGATCGACGAGGAGTTGCACAGTTTCGGCACTCTGAGACGATGACGCTAGAACCAATAGCACCTGAAGATGCGTGTTTGCATCCGCTCCGTTCTGGATCAATAGCCGCACAACATCGACATGGCCGCCTTCTGATGCCTCGTGCAATGGAGTACGGTTGTCCCGGTTCGTGGCGTTGACGTCCACGTTGTGCCCCAGTAGGATTCGAATAAGTTCTAGGTGTCCATTCGCGGCTGCCAAGTGAAGTGGTGTGGTGTGGTCGTTTTCTTGTGAATTCACATCTGCGCCGTGGTCAAGAAGCCATCGTGCGACATCCTCGATGCCGTCCTTTGATGCCGCGTGCAGTGGTGTGCAATTTTCATAAATGGTAACTGCAACATCCGTGGCTGCGCCATTTCGATATAATAGCTCAGCAACTTGCCAGTGTTTGTTGTGCAATGCCGCCACTAGCGGACTCTTGTTATAACCAACCCTAGCGTTAACGTGCTGTGGATACTCTTCGATGAGGTATTTCGTTAGGTCGAGAAAACCACACAGCGAAGCGTAGTATAAGCACAACGGTGTATAGTGTTCTTGGTCTCCTTGATCATAGAGTCCGGCGGACGAAACAGGTTTCCAGAGCAAAGAATTGTAGTATGACAGTGAATCGAAACCAGTGGCACCCGGTAGGAAGGACTGCCATTGTTTGTCGATGTTATACGAGTTCGAGTTGACCCATGTTGCGAAGTATGGTTTCGCTGGATCAAAGAGACGTCGCATCCCATCTTCTACACGTAACGATACGTTCTCGAACTGGGCATGGTCTACCCAGTGCCGACCGGCGTATTCATGTAGAGGAGAGCGACTTTCCGCCTTGTCATTGTAGGAATTTGACTGGAGCAGGATTGCCAAGCAAGCTTGAGCGATGACGGCGTGCGCCGGTTCGAGACGGATATGAAAGTGGGAAATGTCTGCTTCCAGGTTGGCAAGGCGATCCGAAGTCAAGAACTCCTTCACCGAGAAATGAGCGAATTGCACAACGCGGTGGCCCCGGGACCGGTTCCAGGAGTCTTCATTGACGCCATCGACGATGACGATCAAGCTCGAACACGTAGACAGCACACCTTGTTGCTCGTCGTCCCATCGCCAGCCTTGATTAAGCACCGGTATCCCATCCTCGGCCGTATCAAAATCGAGTGCAAGAACCTCTGCAAGCTCCTCGACGCCAAGCGGCCGAGTTGCAACAGTGAGACATTGTAGTAGAAGATGAGCTTGACGCGGGTTGACCTTCCCGATTTCTTTCAACATCCGTTCATATGTCTCGTCCAAAGATCTGGGCAATGCTTTGAGGACGCTCCGGACGTTCTGCGGCAGGCAATTTCGCAACGTTTCCAACTGACAGAAGACCCATCGGAACCTGTTAAATACCATCAACAAGCGTCATGGTCGCCGTCATATGCTCTCACATTCCATCAGCTCTTTCTGAGAGTGTCTCGATTACATGTTCCTTGTCCTCTTGCCTCCATCTCCTCATGAATTTACCGGAGCCGGAGTAGACAACAGATCTGACGTAGTCGGATATATCCTTCTTTTGGCCACTTTCGTCTTGAAGGGAAACTGCCTGAGACGCGATTGACTCAAGTACGTCGCTGATATCGACCTCGGGACGACTGGTAATACAAATATGAAGACTACAAATTCGAAGGTCGACGAGGTCCTTTACCAGATCAAGGACCTGTTCACGGGGGGATGGGACATCAGATGTGTCGGGACATTCGTCAAGAGCATCCATGATCAGGTAAACTGGGCCTTGATCCGGAAGCGTGAGCATCTCCTTGAGACATTGCAACAAAGCGCTGTCGGTAGGCTGATGAGCGCCGTTGTCGTGTGCCTTATAGAAGCGAGAGAGTATGTCGCAAAAATGTTCAGAACGATTGGAAAGTTGGATGAGAAATGATGAAAGCAAGCTGCGGCGGGATTGCTTGTTGACATCTCGAAAGTCGAAGTAAAAATATGCCATCGAAGCTGATCCTTCATTCCACAGTGTCGTAATATCGTTGATGACGGCAGAGCTTGTCAACGATTGTAAACTTTCTAGGACTGAAGGATATGGAGAGAAACGAACCACAGGACGCTTTTCCCAGACCCAGCTACGAAACCCGTATGATCCATAAGATCTCATGGGAGCCATCAGAAGCGAAAGAAGCTCACGTTTCCCGTGTATCCACAGTAGGGAACCAGCCGCCTTCCATTCCACAAATTGGTCGTTTCGGATGAACCACTCGGCCGTTCCCTCATGTTGACGATCGCTTGCAAAGTTATGGTTTGTGGATGGATCCGGGGGAGATTGCCACGTTCTAAGTCTCTCTCGCAATTGATTCCCTGCGATCGTGTCAGTATTGGATACTCGACTACGGAACTGATGACGAACGCTTCACATCGTCTACGTTATCGGCTGTTTGTTGCAAGATTAATTTTGTTTCCATTGCTGTTGCCGTTACTTCTGTTCCGCCTAGACAGCCGAAAGTTTATAAAGATCCCGACAGTTGATCACAGTTTCTCACCAGCGACGATTACTTGCACCATTTTGTCGACCACTTCGACTCGATCGCTGACAACCTGTACGTCACATTTGACGTCTTCCACTTGGGCTACGACGACTTGTACTTTCTGATCGACGCCTTCCACACCGTCGGCGACCACCGTCACTCGGTTGTGGATGTCATGGGTGACCTTCAGGAGCTGTGCACTTGCTAGTAGAGACTCTTCGTTTGTCAGTTTGTCGAGCTTCTTTAGGCCATCCTCCAGATCCGTCCGCCCCGCCACCCTCTTCACAAACTTTTCTAAATCAATGTGAGTCTTGAGAAATGTATAGTGAAGGAC
>QFDY01005312.1:0-11763 GCA_003315925.1 Lactarius sp. MG121
CGGTAACGCATCCCCGGGCTGCAGTATCACAATTTGCTCAATCGACGCATTGAATGAGTCTTCGTTCTTTTGACTGAAATAATAATGATGTAGTGCAAAATGAATCTCCACCAATGAGTTCAGAAGAGCATCATTGACCGCCGTCGGCTCCACAAATTGCGAACAGTGGAACACATGGAGAGGAGCGACTTGACATTCATGTTTCAGCCTGTCTAACTCGGCGCGCAGCTCTGCACGCACAGGCCATCGTTCTGTCTCCATGTCAACTGTGTGATCCATCGGAACTTGCACATCTGCGGGACCATCTCCGCATGACATTTGAATTTGCTTGACCTAACACGTAGTTATAAACTCACTCCTGGATTAACACAACGCAACACAACGCACCCGCTTCTCGAACACATTTCGACTGAACCGCACATTCGTCTCCGACCCATCTTTGACAAGAAGATTCCGACGTGTCGTAGTATGTGCAACACGCTCTTGAAGCTCCGAAAGATGGTCCACGATTCGATCGTAATCGTCCGCAAATGAAGTCCCTACCGGCTTGCCAATCTGTAACTGGAACTTGGCCTTCTTCAAAGACCCGAACCCTGTCTCTTCATTCGTGTAATTGCCCTGAGGCCCACAATCTAGGCGAGAAGGCAGAACCCGCCCTACTGCGGCCACGATGGCGACTTCCCTGGTCCTTATTTTTGCCAACACTTTGCCGAACGTATCGTTTTGCCAACGAACAATGGAAAGAAACCCAGAACTTGCACTATACAAGTCTGAGAGTCGCAATTGCGATCGATGTTCCTCCAAATCACTTGCCATGATGGTGATCAAGAGTAAGACACGAGTGACCAAAAAAAAATAGGAGGCATACGCACACACCGACATCACTATCCACTCGGGTCGTCCCGATATAGCCTCCTACTATTTGGGAAAAAAAAGGAGGCACACTCGCATAACATTCTCCCACGAGCAAGGTTACAGTCGACAACGTCGACGCCTAGTAACATAGAACGGCTCTGAATGGGTCTGAATCTGACGCACGAGGCCGATTGCCTCCTTTGACGTGAGAGCAGCGGAGAAGTAAGGGGCAGAGGTGCACTCAAGTATGGGTGTCCACAACAAGACAGGGAAGCCATGGACGAATAGCATGTGCTCCTCGGCGAAGAGTATAACCGCTACTAATTTGGCGTCATCTTTGGAGCGAGCGGCGCGGCAACTCGCGAGAATCTTTTGAGTTTTACGTTTGCGACAGAATGCCATATTTTTTTCGTTGCTAATGAGACGAGTCCCCCATTTCCCGTGTTGCATCCGAATCACAATTCTAATCCATATACACGCTCTACGATTTCTCCACCATGACCTCCGAGCAGCCCTTCAAAATCGCTGTCCCAGATGATACGCTCGCCCTACTCAAGCGCAAGCTCGATGACACCCGCCTACCGGACGAGGTCAACGCCGCAGAATGGGCCCACGGCGCGCCGCTCGCAGACATCAAGCGGCTCGTCAGTAGATGGAAGGACGGGTATGAATGGCGCACCCACGAGCGCGAGCTGAACGCGCTCCCGATGTTCACGCGCACCATCGCGGTGGAAGGGTTTGGCGAGCTGAGCGTACATTATGTGCACCAGCGGAGTGCTGCCAAGGGTGCCATTCCGCTACTGTTCGTCCACGGTTGTGCGTCGTCTTCCGTTTCTACCCCGCCGAACCATTACAAGGTGCGCAGGGCCAGGAAGCTTCCTCGAGGTGACGAAGATACTGCCGCTCCTGACGGCGGTTTCTACTGATCACCCATCATTCCACGTCGTTGCGCCAAGTCTTCCCGGGTTTGCATGGTCGGAAGGGGTGCTAGAGAAAGGATTTCATATGGAGCACTACGCCGAGGTGAGGTGATTTACCTCTGCAATCTTCTCGCACGCTTATGCCCAGTCCAGCTCTTCAATAAGTTGATGATCTCACTGGGATACTCCGAATACGTGACGCAAGGTGGAGACTGGGGCCATCTCGTAAGAGCTTCCTATTATAGGCAGCATGTTGGCAAGTTTAAATCCATGACAGTTGACACTTACCACGGCTTCCAAATACGGTCCTAAACACGTCAAGGCGTCTCACTCAAATATGCCCATGTAAGTCGCTCTAACGGTATGCCAACTCGTTCTCATCGTCTTCTTTCCGTGTTCCGTGAAAAGATGTGACCCGCCTAGCTTCCGTGAAAACCCCATCACGATGCTGAAGTATCTGATCTCGTCTTTCACAGCGCGCGAGCGACAGTTTGCCGCGCACACCGAGAACTTCTTCAAGAACGGCAGGGGCTACTCAGCTGAACAGTCCACCAAGCCGCAGACGCTCGGATTCAGCCTTGCTGACTCGCCCGTGGGCCTGCTCGCATGGATATACGAGAAGCTGGTCACGTGGACAGACGCGTACTCGTGGACCGATGACGAAGGCGCGTCACCCTACTGTATCTCATGTCCTACATCTGACTGAACTGATTTCGGTAGTGCTCACGTGGGTGTCGATTTATTGGTTCTCGCGCTCTGGGCCCGCAGCGTCCGTCCGGATCTACTACGAATTCGCGCATGCGGACAATGGGACCAGATTCCCCAAAACCTCCGTCCCGGTCGGTCTGTCCTTCTTCCTCAAGGAAGTTATGCAGTTCCCCAGAGTGTGCGTCCCTGTTGTGCGGTTTATTTGGGACTGATGACGAGGGAGAGTAGTTGGTTACGTGCGCAGGCAAATATCGTGTTCGAGTCGGAGCACGAGGCCGGCGGGCATTTCGCGGCGTACGAGCAGCCCGAAGCGCTCGTCGCGGACCTCCGGAAGATGTTCGGCAAATCTGGACCTGCGGCTGGCGTCGTCCCGGGATATACCGGCTATTGATCTGGTGAAAGCCTTGGGATGATCCGCGGACTGTCAACAATCATCCAGTTAGGAAGGACTATCGCCTATTTTTGCTCGCTCTGTAAATGAAAACCTGTGTAAAACGATTCTCATGTACTCGAATCGAAACCTCTCGTGTCCCTTCAGAGTCTTTCCCGTCTCAAAAAGCGAGGGTATTCATCTATTCACGACTATCACTTCGTACTATTCGGTTGATAGTGTGCCCGCGGAGTAGCTTGCTTCCACTGCAAATCGTTGGGTAATAAGTAAACAACATGAATGCGATGAACAGCAGTCTACAAGTGCGGGTCGGGGACACCCGGGCCCAAGTGTGACCCCGTTGGTTCCCTACCTCACACCTTTTTCGGCGATGCAGATCATTTCCGGATTCATTCTTTGTTCGCCAAGACGACCATGATTCATACTGTTCGCACAGGGCTGCGTCTAAGGCCAGCCACGACAGGGTCCGTTGTTTAATCCATGCAAATGAATGTATTATTATGACAAATCTAGCCTAAGGCAAACCAGATTAGTTCTGTCGAAGTGTACTTGTAAGTGCTACAGCAGGGTGATCAGAACAATTAGCTCACACAACACCGGGCGACAGAATACGCAACTGGTATTATGAAGAGTAGGCCGAGAATCTTTTTTTCGAACTCCTTTTTTGCGTTGATGACGGTCACGGGGCGACCAGAGTCTTGGCGAACAGCGATGAACTCGTCAACGGACGATGCTGGTTGCTCCTCTAAGCAAAGTAAGTCAAGGGCTGGCAAAAATTCGGTGACCGGGACCCTGGCGATATCTTCAAGTACATGGGAGACGTGTCCCGCGAATATCGCAGCCACAAACAGAGTCCGCACGGAGGAGGCGCAGCCATTCGAAATAATTTACATCCTCTGGTGAGCACGGGAGTTCAAACGTCTCAGAATTGATGGCGAAATGGATTATGCTGGGGAGCACGGGATAAATCCAGCTGAACACGCGAGTCAAGTGGAAAAATTTCAGGTCCGTCCCATAGCATACAAAAGTAGACATAAATACCGGTCTCAGACTCCCGGTGTAGAACTGGATCACTGGTGGCACCAATGTAGTATTCGATGAAATCATCGAGATCGTCAAGCAACACCTGGAAATGTCTAGACATGTTTCGCTTGAGATTTTCTGAGCGAGTGATGAACTCGGAGAGTTGAGGTACCCCCAAAACGATCGGATCCAAATAATATATCTCGATGGAGTGGAGTTGAGGGGCATCAATCAGTGCCACAAAGTCCTCCATATAGTCGCAGGCACCGGCGAAGTAAGTAAGAGCGGGGAGGACAGTCCGTGCGAGAGGCGGGAGCGTTCGATCAGGGATGGGAGTCGGAGATAGGAAACCAACTTCAAGGACTTTGAGCCTGGGAAACGCGGCCAAATGTACAACCATCAGCTCAGGTGAAATGTAACCAACATTGGGTATGTGGCGAAGTTTGAGCTCGACGAGGTCACTGACCGACAAAAGAAGCGTCGGTAACGCTGGAAACGGGACGCGGGTCAATTCGATTTCCCGTAGACGCGGTGCAGACCCCACCAGGAATCTGCTGCGAATGATTGGCACATCGGCATCCCCGGAGGAAATCGAAAGGCGCGTCAGCACCGGAAATGGCTCTCGCATTGCCGCAGTAATTCTTCTTAGCTGCGATTTCGTTATGCTAAGCCCGACACGACGTACGCGATCGGGATGCTCGAGTGCGGTCATACAGTCATTATTCGGGTCCGACCCGAGCACCGTATGGGGACTAAGCGGACACCACCATGGCTTCTATGGTCTCCCTGCCAGACTCTGACATAACTGCATTTCCCTTTCTCACCTTCGGTTTCGAACCACCCGTCGCCTTTCCTCCTACCTACCCGCCATGACCTCTGAGCAGTCTTTCAAAATCGCCGTCCTGGATGACGCTCTCGCCCTACTCAAGCGCAAACTCGATGACACCCGCCTGCCTGACGAGGTCAGCGCCGCCGAGTGGGCCTATGGCGCGCCGCTCGCCGACATCAGGCGGCTCGTCAGCAGGTGGAAGGATAGGTATGACTGGCGCACCCACGAGCGCAAGCTGAACGCGCTTCCCATGTTCACGCGCACCATCGCGGTGAATGGGTTCGGCGAGCTGAGCGTGCATTACGTGCACCAGAAGAGTGCCGCCAAGGGCGCCATCCCCTTGCTGTTTGTCCATGGTTGTACGTCGTCTCCCGCTTCTACCCTGCCGAACCATTATCGAGTCACAGGTGTGCGCAGGGCCAGGAAGCTTCCTCGAGGTGACGAAGGTGCTGCCGCTTTTGACGGCGGTTTCTGCTGATCACCCGTCGTTCCACGTTGTTGCACCAAGTCTTCCCGGGTACGCATGGTCGGAGGGCGTGCTAGAGAAAGGCTTTCATGCGAAGCATTATGCTGAGGTAGGCTTGGCCCGGCGACCTTCTTTCTACTGCGCTGACCACTTGTACCCCCCGACCCAGCTATTCCACGAGTTGATGACCTCTCTGGGTTACACTGAATACGTGACACAAGGCGGAAACTGGGGGCATATAGTAGGTATCCCAGATTGTCAGTAGCACCTCTCCGGGGACATGGGGATGATGGCAATCTGTTGTAGCTGGCGCTTACCACGGCTTCCCTATACGGACCAAAGCACGTCAAGGCATCACACTCAAATTTGCCCATGTAAGTTGCCCTCACGGCACCCCAACTACTCTTCGCCAGTTCTCACCCTTGCATTTCCAAAAACAAAAAAGATGCGAGCCACCGAAGTTATTTGAAAATCCCATTGTTCTGCTCAAGTGCCTGATACGGTCCTTCACGTCGCGTGAGCGAGAGGCGGCGGCTCATTCCCAAAACTTTGTCAAGAATGGCATGGGTTACTATGCTGAACAATCCACCAAGCCGCAGACGCTCGGATTTAGCCTGGCGGACTCCCCCGTCGCCCTGCTCGCGTGGATATACGAGAAACTCGTTGCGTGGACTGATGCGTATCCGTGGACTGACGACGAAAGTGCATTGAACATATTTCGAATCCAGATCTGAACTAAACCGGTTTCGCAGTTATTACGTGGATCTCGATTTATTGGTTCTCGCGCGCAGGACCTGCAGCGTCCATCAGGATCTACTATGAGCTCACACTCTCGAACGAAGTGTCCATTTTCCCTAAGACAACTGTCCCGGTCGGTCTGTCTTACTTCCCCAAGGATATGGTTCGGTTTCCAAAAGTGTACGTTCGAATGCCCTGCCTTTGCTATAGTCGACTGATGAAGGACGGTGGACGGGGTGCAGTTTGTTACGTTCCAAAGGAAGGATCGTGTTCGAAACGGAACACAAAGTCGGCGGAAACTTTGCGGCGTACGAGCAGCCCGAGGCACTCGTGGGCGACCTTCGGAAAATGTTTGGCAAGTCTGGACCTGCGGCAGGCGTCGTCCCGAGGTGTGCCGGCTATTAGTAGAGAGTACAGTGACTCGGGCTGTATGGTCCAGGTATCTCGTGTTGGATTTAATCCCTTGCTTATACCCACTGGTTGTAAGAGCTAACTAGCAGAGCCTCGACCCGGACCACCCGCGTCCAAATTCGCGGACTTGTTAAGATCTACAACCATACAATACAGCCTATATGGTGGTAAGGTGCGGAGGACTTAATAACGCTCAGGCTGAATTCGGCGTCAATCACCGCATCGACTTTGGCCACTGTCATATTGGCAGTAGTTGCCACCATCCCTGTAACACTATCCACTGGACACATGTCGAATTTATAATATCCTTGCCAGGTAGTCGGTGCATCACCAGAACGCGTGTCAAATTGTATGCGAGCGGAAACCACAAGACGCGTTGACTTGACTCCGACTGATCACTTCATGACTAACATGCCACCCACGTAATTTCTCGGTTGCGGACGAATATGAAACCTGCATCAATCTTTCTATGATACATGCCACACGGTTATCTTACATAAAACATCTTACGATATCGATCATTCTGACGTCATGCCCGGGTTCAACATTGAACCCGCACGGGATTGAATAAATTAGATCCCGTGTGGCAGACCGAACCACACCTCGCCGCCGTTTGTGGTACAAGCTACCATTTACCCACCATGAGTGTTGAACAGTCCTTCAAAATCTCCGTCCCTGACGATGCGCTTGCGCTTCTGAGTCGTAAGCTGGAAGACACTCGCCTGCCAGACGAGGTCAACGCCGCCGAGTGGGCCTATGGCGCGCCGCTCGCAGACATCAGGCGACTCGTCAGCAGGTGGAAGGACGGGTATGACTGGCGCACCCACGAGCGCAAGCTGAATGCGCTTCCCATGTTCACGCGCACCATCGCGGTGGAGGGATTCGGTGAGCTGAGCGTGCATTACGTGCATCAGCGGAGTGCCGCCAAGGGTGCCATCCCGCTGCTGTTCGTCCACGGCTGTACGTCGCCTCTTCCAATCCATCGTTGTGTCATAGTACATGGCGCGCAGGGCCAGGGAGCTTTCTCGAAGTGACGAAGGTGCTGCCGCTTTTGACGGCGGTTCCTGCTGATCACCCGTCGTTCCACGTTGTTGCACCAAGTCTTCCTGGGTACGCATGGTCGGAAGGGGTGCTGGAGAAGGGCTTTCATGCGAGGCATTACGCCGAGGTAAGCTGCATTTTTGGCCCTGTGATCGTCTCGCTCGTGCGCTTATGGCTGTACTGCCAAACCTAGCTCTTCAACAAGCTAATGATCTCGCTAGGCTACACTGAATACGTGACACAGGGTGGGGACTTGGGGCATGTGGTAAGTACTGTACCCCGGAATGTCGGCGACTGATGCCGATCGATTGTAGCTGACGCTTACCACGGCCTCCTTATACGGTCCTAAGCACGTCAAGGCATCACACACAAATATGCCCATGTAAGCCGCTCTAACAGTGCCCCAACTAGTACGTCGGCTCTCATCTTCGCCTTTCTAAAATGAAACACTAGAGGCGAGCCACCCAAGTTGTTCGGAAATCCCATAGTTCTACTCAAGTGGTTCGTCATGTCCTTCACGTTGCGTGAGCGAGAGGCGGCAGCCGCTTCCCAAAGCCATCTGAGGAATGGCATGGGCTACTTTGCCGAACAGTCCACAAAGCCGCAGACGCTCGGATTCAGCCTGGCCGACTCGCCCATTGGCCTGCTTGCATGGATATACGAGAAGCTCGTCACGTTGACAGACGCGTACCCCTGGACCGACGACGAAGGTACATTGCAATACTACATCGGATCCGAACCTACCTGAGCTGGTTTTGCAGTTCTTACGTGGGTCTCGATTTATTGGTTCTCACGCACGGGACCTGCGGCGTCCATCAGGATCTACTACGAGCTCGCACACTCAGGCGAATTGGCCAGTTTCCCCAAGACGACTGTTCCCGTCGGCCTGTCCTTCTTCCCCAAGGAGCCCATCCGGTCACCCAAAGTGTGCGTTCACATGCCTTCCCCTCGCTATAGCTGACTGATGAACGACAGTTTGTTACGGGCCCAAGCAAAGATCGTGTTCGAGTCGGAGCACGAGGTCGGCGGGCATTTCGCAGCTTACGAGCAGCCTGAAGCACTCGTGGGCGACCTTCGGAAAATGTTTGGCAAGTCTGGCCTGCGGAGGGCGTTGTCCCCGGATGTACTGGCTACTGATTGAACGGATGGCAGCCAGAGATTTACTGTACTTATTACCGGGATCCGTGTTGTACATTAATTGCAAGCAATATAAATGAAAAGGAGCACCCGTGCTGACCGCGTCCGGAGTGTGGTAGATTCAGGGTTGGGAAGACCAATTCACGGTGCCTACGATAGAAGACACTTGGTACGTGTGTCGTCCTGGAACACTATGGCTCTGCATCCGCATGTTAGACCCAGCGTCACTGCATAGCTGCACGCAGGGATGCACCAGGACACTACATGATCTCATACCCAAAGATAGGATTGAGAAACAAAGGCGCACCGACGCCGCTGGATAATCTCCATCGCGAGTACCCTGGTTGAGCCTCGATAGCCCAATCGCCAGCGACTATCTTGACGAGAAGGTGTACTTATACCTTGGGCTACCATTGAGAGCCCGGAAAAGAATGGTTTGAGAGGGAGAAAGACGACGAGGGCGTTACGGAACTTACGGAGTATTATTGGGACTGTAGGAGCCTGAGATTCTTCGAGGGCAGAGGAGAAGGGCTTGGGGTACTGCGAAACGCGACTTGCGAATGAGGTCAATTTGTATATGAGATACTTCCACCGCTTCGACAGAAACCACAAGAAGTGTTAACTTCACTGACCACTCCATGAGATTTGTGGTAGCAAAGGTGAATACATAATGCAGATATGCCAATACATAGTACGGGGCGTCAAGTAAGTTCTGAGTTGAGGGCAGATATAAAACCCACGTCAATCTTTCTACGCCCGTGCATTAGGCTACACTACTGTAAGGTAGAGAGAGAAGAGATCTACAAACGATGATCCTGAGTCTTGCTAGGATAGAACTGGGGCGGGAGCTGCGAAACGTACAGTACAGTATATGGCTGTGTGATGAAGAACCGGCGTCAATCTGGATATTACTGTCAGTCGTGCGTTCCCTAGGTGTGTTGGCCGTCTCCAGTCAGAAAGGCAGCCTATTAAGCTATATCAAGGGGCAATTCGCGAACTGATCTCTCGTTTACTTATGTTTGCGAGCGCCAGAACGCCGTATTATCATCGCTAATGGAACCGCACCCCATTTCTTGCTGTCTTCCATAATTCTAGCCCACCCACACGCTCTACGGCCTTCCCACCATGACCTCCGAGCAGCCCTTCAAAATCGCCGTCTCGGATAGCGCGCTCGCCCTACTCAAGCGCAAGCTCGACGACACCCGCCTACCGGACGAAGTCAATGCTGCCGAGTGGGCCTACGGCACGCCGCTCACGGACATCAAGCGGCTCATCGGCAGGTGGAAGGGCGGGTATGACTGGCACACCCACGAGCGCGAGCTGAACGCGCTCCCGATGTTCACGCGCTCCATCGCGGTGGAAGGGTTCGGCGAGATGAGCGTGCATTACGTGCATCAGCGGAGTGCTGCCAAAGGCGCCATCCCGCTTCTATTCGTCCACGGTTGTACGTCGTTCCCCGTTTCTACCCCGCTGAGCTGTTATATGGTGCACAGGGCCAGGAAGCTTCCTCGAGGTGACGAAGATACTGCCGCTCCTGACGGCGGTTTCTGCTGATCACCCATCATTCCACGTTGTTGCGCCAAGTCTTCCTGGGTTTGCGTGGTCGGAAGGGGTGCTGGAGAAAGGCTTTCATGCGGAGCACTACGCCGAAGTGAGCGGCGTTTAACTCTGCCGTCTTCTCGCGCGTGGCTCATGTTCGTGCCCAACCTAGCTCTTCAACAAGCTCATGACCTCGTTGGGCTACTCCGAATACGTGACGCAAGGTGGGGACTGGGGCCATGTCGTAAGAACTCCACATTATAGGCAGAACGTCGGCGACTCTAAATCCATCACAGCTGACACTCACCACGGCTTCCAAATACGGCCCTAAGCACGTCAAAGCGTCTCACTCAAATATGCCCATGTATGCCGCCCTAACGACACACCAACTCGTTCTCATCGTCTTCTTTTCGTGAAAAGATGTGACCAGCCTAGCTTCCGTGAAAACCCCATCATGCTGCTTAAGTATTTGGCCTCGTCTTTCACGGCGCGTGAGCGACAGTTCGCCGCGCATACCGAGAACTTCTTCAAGAACGGCAGGGGCTACTCAGCCGAACAGGCCACCAAGCCGCAGACGCTCGGGTTTAGCCTTGCTGACTCGCCCGTGGGCCTGCTCGCATGGATATATGAGAAGCTGGTCACGTGGACAGACACTTATCCGTGGACCGACGACGAAGGTGCGTCACCCTACTGTATCTCGTGTTCCAGTCCTAATCGAATTCGCTTCCGCAGTGCTCACCTGGGTCTCTGTTTATTGGTTCTCGCGCGCGGGGCCCGCAGCTTCCATCCGGATCTACTACGAGCTCGCGCTCGCAGGCCAAGTGGTCAGTTTTCCCAAGACGACCGTCCCGGTCGGCCTGTCCTACTTCCCTAAGGACCTCGTCCAGTTCCCCAGAGTGTGCGTCCCTGCTATATGCGGTTTGTTTGTGACTTATGACGAAGGAGAACAGTTGGCTGCGTGCACAGGCAAATGTCGTGTTTGAGTCAGAGCACGAGGTCGGCGGACATTTCGCAGCGTACGAGCAGCCCTCAGCGTTCGTCGATGACCTTCGGAAGATGTTCGGCAAATCTGGCCCCGCAGCTGGCGTCGTCCCAGGTTGTACTGGCTATTGATCGAACAGCACGAAATAGGATGGTCTGCGGACTGTCAAGAATTCAGTCAGAACTATAGCGTATTTTTCTTACTCTGCAAATGTAGAGAAACCTGTATAAAAAGGCGCGCATGTGATCTAAATCGAATCATCCTGTTCTTGAATTTCTTGTGTGCATTCAAAGTCTTCCCATCTCAAAAAGCGTAGTTCTAATTGCTCCTATCATCGCTCGCGTTCTACTCCACTTCTTACTTGACTTCGTGTCTATTTCGCCACTTGAACTAGCTATCTCGTCTCTAGGGTCACACAAAGTGGCTCGTGCCACAAGGCTACATGCCGGTCTTGCGATGGCACGACCGACCTTTGCAGCACAAAATTTAATTGTTAGCCTCACCTTCATTGGGCCATAAGGAGCCGAGGGCGTTCATCTGTCCATTATTATCGCTTCGTACTATTCGGTCGATGGTGTGCCTGTAGATAAGTTTGCTTCCCACTGCCAATCGCGTGAATATGATAAACAGCGGCCTACAAGTACGGCCCGGAGTTGGGGATACCAGGCCCTGCTGTTGGTTCCTCTTTTTTTTTTTTGGATCCATTTATATCCCGGCTGGTAG
>QFDY01005319.1:0-11821 GCA_003315925.1 Lactarius sp. MG121
TACCGAGTCATCGCGAATACGTCAGAGTCCACGACCGGGCCGGGCAGTCCGAGAACGAAACGTAACACTCACCGACTCTTATGCAACCCTCACTTGATGCTCATCCCTAATGCTCATGAGGTTCTTGCTGTTTGCTTAGACGCGCTTTAATTAGATGCACTAAGCAAGGGGGAGTGTTGGAACGTAATAAGTACGTAAGGCCCTTATCTATAGCAGTTACGACATTACTGCCAGTATGCTTTCCTATTACGGTAGTTAGGATACGTACTATACTGGGCGCAATTCACCTCTGAGCGAAAAGTAGTCTCATGACTAAGTCGAAGTGGTATTTTACGTCAGGCGTATGTAAAAACACGATATTGTGGACGCCTGTACTCATCACTTTTGCGCTTCCGGACATGGTGGGGCCATAGGGTATATAATGCCTCCTATGGGGAGGGAGGCGAATATAGATTCACTTTCTTTCTCACTTGTGCACCCTCTCCACTCAATAGTCTCTCAACCTACTCAAAGGTGAGGACACCATTCCTGATAGCTGCGTGCATTGCTGTGCTTCAGTATTCGGCTCCCATGGTCCCACGTCCTTGGCCTCAATTATTGGGGACACATGTCCTGGGCTCAGGATTCACCAGGATCTGCAACCTCCTTCAGAACTGCATTCACCCCTTCGGAACTGTATCTGTAATGTTACCACAGGAACATTATGTGCAATGTGCATGTCACTAAGTCACTCAGGCCAAGGTAATGGGATGAGAGAGGGTCGGTCAAGACCAAGTTCGATGATGAACAAGCACCACACAGTCTCCTCAGACATGTAGGTGATAATCAGGGGGTTCCAGGGTTCAAGCGCAAAGGCAAACCAAAGTCATGCTCAAGCAAAAGGGGCAAGTGTAAAGTCGTTCGTGAGATGACAACGATGTGGTATTACACAAGAAGTCAAGTCTACCGTACAAGCTAGGTGTTGGAATGTAATAAGTATGTAAGGCCCTTATCTATAGCAGTTATGACATTACTGCCAGTATGCTTTCCTATTACGGTAGTTAGGATACATACTATACTGGGTGCAATTCGCCTCTGAGCAAAAAGAAGCCTCATGGCTAAGTCAAAGTGGTAATTTATGTCAGGCATATGTAAAAATGCGATATTGTGGATGCCTGTACTCATCACTTTTGCACTTCCGGACATGGTGGGGCCATAGGGTATATAATGCCTCCTGTTACGATCTTCCTCTGTTTTCTCTTGGACGCTCCTGTTCCTCGCTTCTTACTCCCATACCCCACCTTGATACACCCATAACTCCTTATGTGCCCAATCATTTCTGATGATCTTTTCGCTGCACGATATGCCTTTACGCCCCCTTCCTTGTATATCAAAGTTCACGGCGCTCCGAGCTCAGCTGACCTGCACATGACCCTGCGCAATCACCACATTTCCTACTATAGTTGTTACGCTCCAGCGGGTGCACCTTCCAGAGTACAGCACTCGACGGGAAACTTGGGGTTCTTGCGGTATCACAGTGGTGACCAAGACTTCGACTGGTCTATCTTCCGGTCGGATTCTCGAGATCTTGGGACTTGCTGAGTTCTTCTAGGGTTTGGACTATACTGTAGGCGATAACGGCAAGGGTATGCGTAATGCGCATGGCAAAGAAGAAGAGGAGAATGTGCTCAAGCAAAGGAGACAGGATCGGAGAGGGGATAACTATACAGGGGCTGCCTGTATCTGCTTCGGTCTACTTGTAGGCTGGTAGAATACAAGAAGTCAAGCTGAGGAATATCAGCGAGATGGGGGTGCTACTTATACACTTCCAGGGAGCTTTCAAGTTCAGCCTGAAGTCCAAAACCTAGTACGTATCGTCCAATCATAAGTAAAACAACATGAGTCAGGGGCATACAATCACAAGGTCAACAATGAGGCAAAGGTGAAACAGGGTCAGAAGTCCATCAATCAGTGGCTGAAACATACAGCTCCTGGGTGCATCAAGCCACAGGCACAATCAGACAATCCATCAGAAACTAGGAACCATACAGTCCATGAGGCAGATCCAATCACGATCCAGGCACAAGCTCATCTGGATCCTTCTGGTGCGGGTCTAGACCAGGTCGCGTGCCAGGGTCACATGACGGGTGCTTGACATCTTCTTCAGCTATTCCCAGGGCGCTTGCCAGCCCGAGTCACGCTCATAATGCAGGATATTTCTGGGGTCGATACCTTCACTTCTGGTGGCTGCAACCCATTCGGCACAGTACTGCTCGGCTGTGCTGCACGAGTCTGTACTGGTCATGCGGGGTTCGGGGCGAAATGTAACAATAGTTGTACCTTTGTTCCACTTTTACTCAGAACCCACATATTGCACCATGTGTTTGTTGCGTACAAACACCCTGTACTAGTATATAAGTCACACGCTACCTAGCTTGTACGGTGGACTTGACTTCTTGTGTAATACCACATTGTTGTCAATCCACGAACGACTTTACGCTCGCTGTTTCGCTTGAGCATGACTTTGGTTTGCTTTTTTGCTTGAACCCCAGAACTTCCTGACTATCACCTGCGTGTCTGAGGAGACCGTGTGGTGCTTATTCATCATCAAACTTGGTCTTAACCAACCAACTCACATCCTGTTACCTCGGCCTGAGTGACTTAGTGACATGCACGTCGCACATAACGTTCCTGTGGTAACGTTACATTAAGTCAAGTCTCTCGCAACCCTGGCAACTAGTAGGAGTCGCACGAAATTTCAGCCACAGTACATTGATCGGTATCTGACTGACGAACTCTCCAGCCATGAAAAGGGAGCTGTAATCTGGGAAGAAATTCATAACCAAGAGGGATACTTCATCTTTGACACCAAAAACCAAGAGTACCACCAAGTCCATTACTTTGACAACCTTCATATCTGGGCTTACATCAACTACGACCCAAAACAAGGACGGTGGTACGCCTACAAAACTGTCCCTCCACAATTCGGTGCAGGACCCCTTGGGTCAACCAACATCACAGGAATTAACATTGACCCAGACAAATCAACCACCCTCACTCCTGTACAGCCAGAGATGGCCACCAACACTCAGGTCACCACCAGCCTTACTACCATGGGAGCCTCCAGCCCGAGCAGTGGAGGACCACATGCTACAGGAGGTCAATCGGCTGCTCAGACGGGTGGAGCGACTCATAGCTCTAGCACCCAGCTGATGATGGGGACAAGTGGTGGCCCAACTGCTGGACCTAGTGGAGGCTTACATGGTAGTGGTGGAGGCCCACTGGGTGGTGGTGCCCCTGGTGGCAGTTGAGGCGGTCCAGGAGGGGGAGCCCCAGGAGGTGGCGCCCCAGGAGGAGGTGCACTCCCCATGGGCCCAGCCGGGGCAATACCAGCACCAGGAGGGGGCAAACTTGGGGGCAACCCACCACCTGTCTTCAATGGAAATCGAGAGGAGAGTCAAAACTTTCTTCGATCCTTTTGAATTTATTGAGGAATGAACCCAACCGTGGACCAGCTTACAGTACCCTACTTGCGGGCCATGACCTTCCTCTCGTACATGAGGGGGCATTTGGTGGATGATTGGGTAGATGAGCAAACCGTGTGTGTTATGCTCCAGCGGGCGCACCTTCCGGAGTCTGGCTACTCGACGGGATTCTCGGGGGTCTTGTGGTATCACGGTGGCGACCAAGACTTTGACTGGTCTATCTTCCGGTCGGATTCTCGAGATCTTGAGATTTGCTGAGTTCTTCTAAGGTTTGGACGATGCCGTAGGCAATGGCGACAAGGATATGCGTAACGCGAGTGGCAAAGAAGAAGAGGATGACATGCTCAAGCAAAGGAGACAGGATCGGAGAGGGGAATATATACAGGGGCTACCTGTATCTGCTTCGGTCTACTTGTAGGCTGGTAGAATACAAGAAGTCAAGCTGAGGAATATCAGCGAGATGGGGGTGCTACTTATACACATCCAAGGAGCTTTCAAGCTCAGCTTGGAGTCCAAAACCTAGTACGTATCGTCCAATGGTAAGTAAAACAACATGAGTCAGGGGCATACAGTCACAAGGTCAACAATGAGGCAGAGGTGAAACGGGGTCAGAAGTCCATCAATCAGTGGCTGAAACATACAACTCCTGGGCGCATCAAGCCACAGGCACAATCTGATAATCCATCAGAAACTAGGAACCATACAGTCCATGAGGCAGATCCAATCACGATCCAGGCACAAGCTCATCTGGATCCTTCTGGTGCGGGTCTAGACCAGGTCACGTGCCAGGGTCACGTGATGGGCACTTGACATCTTCTTCGGCTATTCCCAGGGTGCTTGCCAGCCTGGGTCGTGCTCGTAATGCAGGATTCTTGCGGGGTCGATACCCTCAGTTCTGGCGGCTGCAACCCATTCGGCGTGGTACTGCTCGGCTGTACTTGTTACGTTTCATTCTCGGACTGCCCGGCCCGGTTGTGGACTCTGACGTATTCGCGATGACTTGGTATGTCAGGAGTAATGTGTCATGGACTTCGGATCATGTTGCCTCGTGTTTGGATGACTGACACTCGCCATTGTTGTACGTGATGTGGATTACTATGCTGACTGATGTTCTCTATTGTTGTACGTGACTCGGATTACGATGACGACTGCGCATTCTATTATTAGGATACGCTACTTACGCTATTGGTTACTTACGAGTTCGAGCGGAGCTGGAACTAGCTCCCTTACTTGTATTTAAGCTCACAGTAGTACGGACCGGGATCCCCATCTTGGTCTTCTTCCAATACCACGTCCTCTACTCGTCTTCTGTGCTAGGGACTCGCAGTGTCCCTACGTGAGCTAGCTCCGGCATATCCCTCTGTGACCAAGAAGGGATCCCCGTGACTTTATCTCCATCTTCCTTCGTGAATGGTAGATCAGCCGACCGTGACTTACCCGCCTGGTACCACGTGTCATCTCGTATTCGAATACCTCAGCTTGCGCACCACTCGTCCCACTCACTGCTACTACATCGTCGACAACCTCGAGTGGGAGTATATCCGCAAAGTCCCCAGTCCACCTCCGAACGTCCCTCTTCAAGAGACGTTGTACACCTACAGGGACTCTACAGGCACGTATTGGCCTCACCCCACAGTCTTCCCCAAGCACTCGGACAACCACAGGTTTCACCCTCGAGGGAACCCACGTTACAGCAGCGTCTAAGTCAGACCAACGCCAGTGGTAGGCGTTACATTAAGACCAAGATCCTTCAACGTGGCTTCCGCAGTAACAACCCGCGATCTTTGGATCCCATTCCGACCGTATCACATTGACCGAAGAGGGGAACGCAACGTCCCTAAACAATACCTCAAAGGAGCATTTTGGCAGACAGAACAAGGAGACCCAGGCTACGTAGTTCTTTACACTTACAAGGACGGCAAAACCAGACTCATCCCGGTAGAATTCAACTTCGACCACACTTGTTGGACAGAAATCAGGTGGGACGAACTCCACGGCAAGCTACAAGTCGTCAGACCCGCAGGATCAGGCCTTCACCTCGACATTCATCAAAGCGAAACAACTACTAGAGACCAGTGGGGACCTATCGACGGACAAAAAGAAGAACCAGTCCGCTCCCCTACTCCCAAGACACCTGCACCTTCCCCATCCTTGGGAAGCAACCCTGAAGAAATCCACATTCTCGAAGCACAAGCCGAAGAAGAGGAAGCGCAACTGGGATTACTAGCTGAGTCCATCCCTACAGACATGACCACTACAATCACCGAACAACCAACCACATTCCAGGAACCCACACGCATTAGTCGTGGCGGAGGACCCCCACCCGGAGGACACGGAGGAGGAGGAGGAGACGACGGAGGAGGAGATCCGGGAGGACCACTCTTCTCCGGACCAAATGTGTCAAGTGGAACTAAGCCCGAGAAGTTCATGGGCAAAGAACCCCTCGTGTTTACCGGGGACCACACTAAAGTTCAACAGTTCCTCACTCAATGGGAGCTGTTTGTGGAAACCAACTATGACAACCCTGCATTCACTCTCCCCTATCGAAAAGCACTGATCTTCCTCACCTACATCCAAGGAGACCACGTTAACAAATGGGTCCTGTCCACCACCAAATGGGTCAAGGCATACAAGGCCAAGCATGGACCCTACGACAAGTGGATTTGGGAAGCCATTGAACTCGGCTTCCGCAACACATTCGTGGACACGCTCAAAAAGGAAAGGGCACAGCAAGAGCTACAGAAAGGCTTCCGAATGGAAGGACAAGATATTGACTCCTATGTCGCCAAGTTCGAGAAAGCGGTCAGAGAAGCAGGATATCGCTTCGACGATTCCTTAGTCCTCGACAAGTTTACCGGGGGGCTCCCAGTAGAACTCTACAAGAACGCGTACAATTTCCACAGCCCAAACACGTACGCTCAATGGAAGACAGCCGCGCTCGAGCAACAGCGCAAGTGGATGCATTTGCAAACGCGTTTGGGGGGACGTAAACCCCCGGGACCCGGTAAGCCGGGCAATACTTCCTTAAGAACGTTCAACGCTCCAAATTGTCCCCAACAGCCACACCAAGGATGGCAGGCGTTTAGAAACCACCCCGACGCAATGGACACCACCCCGGGAAGGGTTAGAGCCCGCCTCGCCAGCTCCGAAGAAATCGACTACACTCGACCCCCGTACACCCCACAGGGGGGACGATCCAACAAAGGGATTATAGATGCAAGTAACGTCAAGTGTTTCAACTGCGGCAAATTAGGCCACTTTCAACGCGACTGCCGCCAACCGCGCAAGCCAAGACCCAACACGAACTGGCAACCCCGCCAAGGAAGAGGGGCGTTCATCGAAGAAGTCCAAAGCGTCCAAGATGAACCTTTGATCCAATTCGAGGAAGACGGCGGTAGCAGCCGCAGCGCCCGCACCACCACTGACACGCCGCAAGAACGAGCGACCAGCTGGATAAACAGAGTCCGAAACTTGGACGATGAAGCCAGGGACTTGGTAGTTCGGGACCTATTGGGGCGAGAGGATTTTCAAAGCGCCTGAACCCGACGGCCTGGGTGAGGGCATTACGGTGTAATTCTGTGTTCATAACGCGCTATCAATCTATGCATGTTCCAGTTTCATTGCGCGCAAGTTACGCCATGGCCGACAAACGAGCACTAGTGGACTCCAGAGCCACCAACAATTTCATACATCCGGAATTCGTCAAAAGAATGAGGCTAGGCCTCAAAGAACTAGACCGTCATCGAAAGATCTGGAACATTGACGGCACGCACAACAAAGGAGGCAAAATCACCCATTGCGTGGACCTAGAAGTACAAACAAAAGGGATCGTCAAAGAAATGCGATTCCTAGTAACCGACGTAGGGGGAGAAGACATAATATTGGGATACCCATGGCTAGCGACCTTTCAACCCAACATCCAATGGGCAACGGCTACGCTTAACGAAGCTGAGTATCCAGTTGTCCTCCGCACCGTCAACCCCACAAGACCACGAGTAGATCCGGTTATAGCACGACTCGTACTCGAAAAGCTGCTACTCCCCAACAAACAGAAAATCGAAGAACAACTGCGACGGGAATGCGACCTCGAAGACACTCGTCTACGCGCAACAATGTCAACCGAAATGGCTATAGAAGCCAAACAGTACACGGAAAAGAAAGCGGTCCCGGAAGAATACCAACGACACGTCAAGATCTTTAACGAGGAAGAATCCAATCGTTTCCCGCTGTCAAAACCCTGGGATCACGCAATTGACTTCAAACCAAACGCACCGGACATGATCGACTGCAAGATCTATCCAATGAGTCAAACGGAAGACAAGGCGCTCAAGGAATGGATCGACGAACAACTGGCCAAAGGGTATATCAGACCCTCTAAATCCCCGTACGCATCATCCTTCTTCTTCATCAAAAAGAAGGACGGAAAACTACGCCCTGTACAGGACTACCGGAACATCAACAACTGGACTATACGCAACCAATATCCCCTCCCGCTCATCCCGGAACTTATCGCAGACCTAAGCGGAGCGTTCATATTCACCAAACTGGACATTCGTTGGGGCTACAACAACGTAAGGATCAAAGAGGGAGACCAGGAAAAGGCTGCGTTCAAAACAAAATATGGACTTTTCGAACCAACGGTAATGTTTTTCGGGCTAACCAACTCTCCGGCGACCTTCCAAACCATGATGAATGAGATCTGCAAGGACCTTATCGCGTACCACGAAACAAAGGGTACGATCATCAGAGTATACATGGACGACATAGGCATAGCAACCCGATCCACGGAACAAGCACACATCGAAGCGGTACACGATATCCTGGACCTACTAGAGGAAAACGACCTATTTCTCAAACCGGAAAAATGCATCTTCCACGCACCAAGCATCGATTACCTGGGGGTAATCATTGAAAAGGGGGTGACACGCATGGACCCCGTCAAAATTTCCGGCATCAAAGACTAGCCAAACCCCAAGAACGTCAAACAGGTGCGATCGTTCCTAGGCTTCTGCAACTTTTACCGCGCTTTCATTTGAAATTTTGCCACGCACACTCGTCCCCTTAACAAACTCACACGAAAAGACACGGAATGGACATGGACAGCAATAGAACAGGAAGTGTTCGACAAAATCAAGAAGCTCGTCACGGAAGAACCAGTCCTCGCACACGCCAAGCTAGAAGATCAATTCGAACTTGAAGTAGACGCCTCAGGATTTGCAATAGGAGCAGTACTGCTCCAACGCAAAGAAGACGGCAAAAGACACCCTATCGCCTACTATTCAAACACTCTCAGTGCAGCGGAACGGAACTACGACATCTACGATCTCGAACTCCTAGCAATTGTCAAGGCACTTCGAAACTGGCGCCACTACCTGGCAGGATCCCCACATAAGATCAAAGTATTCTCGGACCACATGAACCTCCAGTATTGGCGCTTCCCGCAAAAGATAAGTCGCCGAGTAGCACGGGAAGTACTAGAACTCTCTGAGTATGACATCGAGATTCACCACATCAAGGGAACAGCAAACGGACGAGCCGATGCCCTATCTAGACGCCCGGACTACGATCAAGGGGAGGGAGATAACGACCAAGTCACGGTACTACCCGATGACATCTTCGTCAGGGCCGCAGCAATAGATACGACGGAAGACCCTCTCCGAATCAACGCCACCATATCAGTACAAGAAATGGAGAAAACAAATCCGGTATACGCCCAGGACAATGACAAACTCCGCCCCTGGATAGACCCACACAGACTAAAGAAGATCGAAGGCACCTGGTACAAAGACGGACGACGAGTAGTAACAGGGGGGCTCCTTGAGAAGCGAGAACTCATCAAGAACCATCACGACCCTCCAGTATACGGACACCCAGGGATCAGCCGAACCATCAAACTCATAGAACGATACTACTGGTGGCCAGGTCTCAGGAACGAAGTCACGGACTACATCAAAGGATGCGCCGACTGTCAAAGGATCAAGGTCAACACCAGGGCAATCAAGGCACCGCTGCACCCAATATTCCCAAAACCCGAAGCTATGCCCTTTGAAACTATTGCGCTTGATTTCATCACTAAACTTCCAGAAGCACAGGGCTGCGATACGATCCTCACGATAACGGATCATGATTGCACGAAAATGTCCCTGTTCATCCCATGCCAAGAAGAAATATCGGCCGAAGGCACAGCTGCCCTATACGTCAAACACGTGTTCCCTCGATTTGGGCTACCAGGGAAGATAATCAGCGACCGGGACCCCAGATTCGCCTCAAAATTCACACGCGAATTATGCAAACTCTTGGAGATCGAACAAAATATCTCCACGGCCTATCACCCGCGAACCAACGGGCAATCAGAACGCACAAATCAATGGCTAGAACAATACCTACGATTCTGGGTCAACGAACGACAGGACAATTGGATCCACTACCTCCCCATGGCTGAGTTTACGCATAACAACTGGCCCAGTGAAACTACTAAAGAATCCCCGTTCCAGCTCCTCATGGGATACAATCCACGCGCTGATTGGACCGACAGGCCATCACCAATCCCACAGGTGGCGCTTAGAGTCAAACAATTCAAAGAACTCCGACAGCGCGCGCAGTCACTGATGATCAAAGCGCAGCAGGGGTGGATCAAGGCCAAAGATACGCCCAAATTCCAAATTGGAGATCAAGTGTGGCTAGAAGGACGCCACTTACGCACCCACCAACCAACGGCGAAACTGGCGGCAAGACGCCACGGCCCATTTAAGGTCGCTCAGGTGATGTCCGCAGTCAATTACCGCCTAGAACTTCCCACGCAGTGGCAGATCCACCCAGTGTTCCATGTGGACCTTCTGATGCCTTATCGCGAAACACCCACGCATGGACCAAATTATCAGCGCCCGCCACCGGATCTAGTTGGAGGCGAAGAGGAATACGAGGTCGAGAAGATTCTGGACTCTTGGCGGTTCGGCAGAAGTCGCAAACTACAGTATTTGGTCAAATGGAAGGGATACCCGGACTCAGACAACCAGTGGGTCGATAAGGATGATGTGTTCGCAGATGATGCAATTCAGGAATTTAAAAATTCCAACCCCGCCCGTGAAACGCATATAAACACGGGGAGATCCCAAGAGACGTCCCCATCTCCCTCCTTCACTTCACTCCCCACTTATGAGGCCCTCTTCCCCAGTGAACTTCCGCTATGTCGTCAACACCGAGCTATCGGCACCTTACCAAGTACAGTCCACGCCATCGTCACCCCTGTCGACTGCCCTCGCCCTTCACCAGCGAGGAGATCGTCCTCCTTCCCCCGGGCCATCCCCAGTTCCTTCGCCGACCCCCACTGTTTATTCCGAGAGCAATCAGCCCAACTATCTCGGAGACAACTACATCCCGACCAGAGCGCCCACTCCAGCGGGCGACGAACAGGGCTACGTGCCCAGCCGACCCAACTCCCCGCCGGGACCCGACGAAGGTGGGGACCCGTACAACCCAGCAGAACGCCTCGAGGCGCATCAGTATCTACGTTACGCCACCCATCTCACCACGACACACTCGGAAACCCCCCCGCTTTGCGGACCCACCGGGGAAGCTATCACATTACCGACGCCACATCCATCCGCGCTTCGCCACGATTTGGAAGAGGAATCTGTGCCGGAGGCCGAGAGTCGTGCGGAGACACCCCCTCCCAGGGGGTATCAGTTCAACAGGGGAGTCCACTACATTCCCTTTCAGATTCGAGATGCTCAGGAACGTCTTTGGCCGGCCCAGTATACTCAGCTCATCCTCACCGCCAACCCCTTTGTCCTGGCCTTCAGGGCCGGATGCAACCAACAGTACGGGAAGCCTGTCCACGCTGTCCCCTACTACGACGAACAGTCCTCTGCCCCCACTTACACCGACGACGATCTCACGTTCCTGCTCTCCGACGCGGGATTAGTGGACTCGGTCGATCAAGCCCTCCTCCATATGAAGGACGCGACTCTCATGGCGGAGGTACACCGCTATCGTTGTATGACGCTTGGATGGCGCGCCCAGCAGCACCGGCTGGCCGCCGAGCAGATGAAGTTGGAGAGGATCGAGATAGAACGCAACAGGTGTGTCGCCCGACTTCAGCGAGCTCACGCGGTCGACCGCATCGAGAACGTACGGGCCTCGCTTCACCGAGGACCGAAAGTGACACAGGATGCCGAAGAGATAGCTCGCATCCGAGCTCTGAGGGAGGTGGGCACCAACCCATTGGCGATCATGCGTGGTCAAGCTGGGGCTTGACGCTGAAAAGGGGGTGATGTTACGTTTCATTCTTGGACTGCCCGGCCCGGTTGTGGACTCTGACGTATTCGCGATGACTTGGTATGTCAGGAGTAATGTGT
>QFDY01005336.1:0-15844 GCA_003315925.1 Lactarius sp. MG121
AGCGAGGGGAAGATTCAGGAGTCGAAGGCACACAATGGAAAAGAAGGAAAACAACTGGTTGATTATTCGAGTACATACGAGCGCGTTTTTATATAAGTTATCTAAATTTTCTGAGGCAATAGAAGCAAAGTAAGGCACAATAAAGTAAATGCGCACGGAGGGAGCCTAGCGATACAGTGCACGAAGCCCTTAAACAAGGGGCGGTGTCGAGAATGGAGGAAAGAGGGGTGCGAGGCCCCTGTGAAACTTGAAACATAAACGGAGTCGGAAATATGATACGAGTTCTTCTGAACGGCAGCGTACGAGGGCGGTGATATTTGGTGTCGGTTCGAGTCGGCCGGGTCGAGCTTGCCGAGCGAGAGGGAACAGAGGAAACATGAAAGGTTCGCCAAGGCCGGGAGGGTGAGATTGTCAGTGATCATTGCAAAAAGATGAGACGGAAGAACGAACTTGAACAGCGATCCAACGAGCATGACACGCATATGCACCAACGACAACCAACAGATGATCGAGTGCCGAGACAGCAGAATGAGTCAGTAGAAGAAGGAGCATGGAGATGGAGAGTAGAAAGCCGAAGATGTTGTCCTCAAGCTGACCAGGTGGTGCGGTAGAAGTCGGCATACTTGAACTTCTTCCTGATCTTGTCCAGGAGGTACCAGCCCGGGGTGCAATCTGTAACGTGGTTGCTGGTCAGGCCGCCTATGTTATCTCCAGAGTGGTGAGTTGGCCAACGATGCGAGCTTTGCCATTCGTCATGTACCAGACGAGGGAGCCCGAGTCTCCCTTGTCCGAGAAGGGTTCGGCACCCTTAACGCCCGAGTTGTAGATGCCGAGCTCGACAGACTCAATGCCGACTTCGTTGTGAGTAAATGACACCAGGCCGGCGTAGCGTCCGACGGTGAGGTCGGTAGCGTTGCCATCTCTACCGACGATAAGGTAGTGCTTGCTTTCACTGTCGAACTCTGCGGGGACGGCGAGGTCCTCTTTTGTAGCGCAACCCTCGATCCTGAGCTTTCTCCTCGGGAAACTTGAATGTGGTCGCACCACCACCCAGGGGATAGAACATCGCCATAAGTTCTGGAGGAGAATACTTAGATCCTTGTTTTCGTTAGACGAGGTAAATATGAGAAAATGAGTCGAACGAAACCCACCGAGATCAACGACATTGCCCTCGAACTCGTCCTTGACCTCCGCCTCAGTGGCCAAGAACGCAGCCCAGTCTGAGGTATACAGTGTGCCGCCTTCGACGTCGACTGTGATGGGTGCGGCGTATTGGACGTGGTCAATGTCGCGATAGAGGGTTCAATGTTGGACCAGTACAAGGCCTCGAGATCGGCGATGGCCTCGTTCTCGTCTTCCAATCGTCTTCGATTTGCAAGAATCGCTTTTGCGTTCACCGCGTCCTGCCTCTCCTTTGCCCGCAATGTGACAATCTCTCGGACCCAAAGGTCGGCGAGAAGTCTGCGGTCACCGATGGCCTTCTAGATCTCGTCAAGGCCCCGCTGGAATCGACGTATTCCGCAAACTCGAACGTAGTCCTTGGGTGCGCCACCTCTTTGCTCGTACTCGATGGTGGTGTCCTCACGAAGGACATGACAATTACTGACTCCATAAACCTCGTCGCTAAGGGTTGCCATCCTTGTCTTTGTTTTCGTGGAACCAGGGAGTAAGAGTGCCCTGGGCATCCTCCTGTTCCATCCCTTTGGTAACAGGGGGAATGCCGAGAAGAGCAGTGAGGAAGCGACGGACATAGCGGGGTGGCATTGTCGCTACCAACATGACGCATGAGGGGTGGACCTGCCAGCCTCTGCAGGACGGCCTCGCGCCATTCTACAACAGCATCCTTGACTGCATTCTCCAAGAGAAGCGTAAGGATCTCTTGGGAGACCTCGTGGGCGGTATCAGAGGAGGTAGAACCAGGAATGACACCAACTCATATGACGATGGGACCGAGACTCCCCTTCTCTCCCAGCGGTCCGTGTATAAAGAAGCGAGCAGGGTCGATGGACGACCAGTTAATCTCCCGAGCCTTGATCAGGTCACGAATCTTGGGACCGACAGTGTCCCAGATACCATTGAGTGGGGTGTCAAAGACTCCACGGAGCGACTTAATAGGGATATTGGCGTGTCTACCGACGGGCTTGAGGAAGGGTGTAGTGAGGAAATCCGAACGGAAAACGAGTTAGTTCCAGGTGGTCGCCATCCCCGGTGATGCCATTATAGTAGGAAGTCCTCTCGTACTTGTCGGGGGTATGGGGTCCTTGAACTACTAGCTCCGCCATGATCGGTTTTCCTACGGTCTCTGATCAGGGCAATGACAGGCTGGCTCACGGATACCAACGCCCGACAACCAATGTCGATTTACAGTGTTGTACAAGTCAGGCTGACCCCGGGTCATGCAAACCTGACTGACCTTTTGGCGGGTCAGAGAAGTTTGAGAGCTTCCTGGCAGTTCGATCTCCCCATCGCCCGCCAAACTGAAAACGAACATACATATCATATGCTTATTTTTTGTCTGATGCAACACCCCAACGCCAAATTCTTACTCCCTCCCGCCTTCGAGGATCTTCCTCGATCCCACTACCCGCACGCCATGCCTCCATATAGCCCTTAGCACGTAACGCATCCTCCACGCCGGGCTCGCGTAGCAGCGCGCCGAAAAGCACAAGGTGGCTCGGCCACGCGTACTCGTGCGGCGCACGTGCCAAAGGCGGGAACGTGCTGTCAACTTGGTCAGGGAAACGCACGGAGAGAAACGTCACCGGATCCTGGAAAAAAATGTCCGTCTCGTCCTGGTACGTGCTGAGTTCTTCACCACTGTCGAGGGCAAATAGACAAGAGTTTGTAAAAAAAAACAAGAAATATTAGAAGGATAACTGTACGCACTGCAATGGTGGCTCGCAACTTAGACGCCAGGCGGGAATACGGCGGTGAAGATGCGACTGGGCTGGAGTCGAGTGACAAGGCATCAAGAATCCAACACTCCGCAGCTCCGTGTCGGGCAGCTCCCGAAGATGCGACAGTACGCTGATCTGCGCTGAGGAGTGCCAGAGCGCAGCGTAGAGGGCCGGTGCCAGGGACAGCAACGCGAGTACCGAGGCGTGAGTATGTTTGATCCCAAACAACGAGGTGGGTTTGCTAGAACGGGGACTCGTGCGGTCATACAATGAGACGAGGGAGCGCGCGGCAAGAACGTGCATTGCCGGTACCAGCGGGTGAAGGAAGCGCCATTCCTTGTGTCCCGCAAACGAGAACACCACCCCATTCCATATCACGGTATAAAGCAGTAGCTTGAGTGGGCGCGTGCCTTGCGTTAAGGCTAGATAGGCGCCGTGCAAGACAAAAGGTAATGCAGGTCCGGCGAGAAGCGGGAGTGCTTGAACGAGATAATAGTGCCAGGGCGCAGAGCCATAAAAGAGGGAGACGGACGAGGCGTTGACGCGAAGAAAATTGAGCGGAGTGAACGTGGGGGTACCGTAGTACATGCTATCAAGTGTGAAGAGCAGAAATAATGTCACACATCTGTTCCATATGTGAGTGTGGCATTAAGCAAACGCTTTCGGACGTACGTCGTAGCAAAGGTGTCGGTGATGAACGCGCGCAGTAGGGACGAATTCCGACGGAGTTGCCATAAGAGGGGCAGAATGAGAAATGCCCAGGTGATGGCACTTGTGACGCGAATCGAACAAGCCAGGGCGATAAATACCAAGAATTTCCGGAGCTGCGACCTACGTAGACAATAACGACTCATTACGACAGCGAGTGATGTGTCTGGAGTACCTGTTGGGCAGAATGGTCGCATCCCAGGGGTAGTGGCTCAGTGCTGCGGTTGTGAGGGTTGTTTCTAAGGAGTTGGACATTGAGCGGGACAACGATAGGGCGTGAAAGAAGGACGTCAGAGAAAGAAAAAACTAACGAGAATTCTGTAAGATACGCTGTAAGAAATGCAGATAAGGTAAACTCACGGTCGCAGGGACGTATCTCTGTCCAAGTGTCTTCCGTGCAACCTCCCGGACCCAAATATCAGTGCCAGCGGCCAACAACCCATGCATCACTTTCGGCGCAGAAACCTTCGGTCGTGCATCAATTACACCAACCTAGGGAGGGTGTATTCAACTCACAAGAAGAAAGGTTTGATCCAAGCCAAGGATTTCGAGTACCCAATATACGGGAACATTCAATGTTGGGTACAGGATACTGCGTATCGGTGGCTCGGATGTCCATTCCCAGGTTAAATCGCCGTATCCAAAAACGATAAAGTGAGCGGGCTCGAGAGCCTGAAAATATTCATCTGGCTGGAAGAACGTCCTCGTGACCAACGCGATTGAGACGCGCACTGCGAGTGCGAGTGCGAGTGCTGTTGTGTAAGTCATCGAGCGCTGTTGCGCATGACAAACGGAGGTGACGGTCCGCTTTTCGTCGCTTAGCACCGTTAGTTTCCTTTTATAGATGGGGAACGCTCCACGATGATCAAGCATCAATCAAGCATCAAGCATCATGCTCAAGGGCGACTCAAAGCCCTAGACCCTGGGCACTGAGCAGGTAATGCGTCATGTTGCACCATAAACATTCACTCCATCGTTGTACCCTTTCCATTCACGAATCATATGAGGGTGGATGACGCAAGGTACTTGTAATCAACGTCGTCGTGGCCAAGTCGACGAGCGTCCGAGACAACGGTAGCTTTTAACCATCTACTGTACTGTATGGATTCGACGAGTACTCGTGTCACACGTCGTGTGAGGACACGAGACAAGTACCGACCTGGGAACAGTCCGATGCTGAATCACACCACTCCAGTTCTGTCGCCTTGATACGAACTTTATAATTTAAATATAAGGTGTAGCCACGGCTGAACAAGTGTTCCCAGAGTCGAGTGTTTAGGTGTCATCAAGAATATCATTCGTAAAAGGTGCACCATTATCAAGAATGTGGGAAAACCCGGTCGCCAAAATGTAGTGAGCGTAGGGCGAAGGTTTGGCGAAGGCTATGCCCAGCGCGGACGGGATAAGACGTACGGGACAAGACATGGAAGAAGGTGCGGTGAGGCAACAATCCGGTCCTTGGTCATTTCATTTTCTCTATCAGTAAATCCCAGTTAGTCAACCTTCCTACCGGCAAAACTGTCGCTACGATACACCATGATGCGATTGGTCGGATCATTCGGAACGGCACAATCGGACCCAAGATCGGACGCTAGAGTAGGGAGGCGCGCTGTATAAAATTGATTCAAATTTTTACGCATCGTATCCTCCGCCTTTTCCGATCTTTCTCAGCCAGACACGCCATGCCATCCACGACGCTCCATTTCGATGCGATGTGGGTGGTCCACGATAATCGCATAACGATTTGAAGGTCTTGCTCACTGCTTCATCACCAGCCTCTTCGACATGGACGGAACGCTGATAGACTCAACGCCAGGCGTCGTCGCCGCGTGGGAATTGTTTGCCGAGACATACCCTACGATCAACGTCCAGGAAATTCTCAAGAGTACGTGCAATCAACACTGACTCTACCCTCTATCCAACGACTAACGCGTACCACCAGACACTCATGGGGTGCGCACCGTCGAAACCGTCAGGATGTTCTGCGGCGTCACGGACCCCGAAAAACTCGAGGTAACCTCTTCTATGCTCCATCTACGGTCCAGTTAATACGGTGTGACAGATGGAGGTTACTCGCTTCGAGGATGCGATCATCACTACGTCCAAGGAGGAAGGGCGGGAGGGAATCACTCTTCTCCCTGGCGTGCGCACCCTCATCGATAAGGTGCGTACTTAAACATGGCCGCTCCCTTCGTAGCAATGAACATCGATATGGATGCAGTTGGGTGATAGCAAGCACTGGACGATCTGTACCAGTGCGACCCGGGGATACGGCTCTGCGGCGCTCGAGGTTGTGGGTATCGTCCCTCCAGAAACAATTGTCTTCGCGGAAGACGTCGCACTGGGAAAGCCGCAGTATGTTTTCATAGACCTCTATTTCGAGACTCTCCCTGAGTGCCACGTAACAAGACCAGATCCGTATCTGCTTGGAGCTAAGCGATGTGGCGTACGCCCCGAAAAATGTAAGAACGATAGGCCGATCGCTTGAGAGGAAGCTAATTCTCGATTACGGTACACGCGTACAGGTCTCGTGGTAGAAGATGCACCGGCTGGTGTACAAAGCGGGAGGGCTGCTGGCTGTAAAACCCTTGCAGTTGCCACGTCACATTCGCGGGAACGGATGGTCGCGAGTAGACCTGATTATCTGGTCGAGAATCTTTCCAGGCACGCTTTCCAGTTTTGATCATACACCCTCCTTATCCTGATGCACGCAACAAAGTGTCACAATGGTTCCAAATGCGACAGGCATAACGGTGACTATTACCACACAATGAAGCACGGTCGTTTTGCAAGTAGTGAGCAATTCCGAAGAAGATATAGAGGATTTAGATAGTGTTCCTGGGGGATTAAAAGTCAATCACCTGCGTTACAATAGAAACGTCAACTTTGCTTGATATATAGATCAACAGGGCGACGGAAACCTAAAAACCTTCGTCAACTGAAAGAGTTGGTTCAGACAAAAAGGATACTTACGGCCTTCGCCAGGTTCGCCAAGCTTTTGAACATGCCGGAAACCCATGGAGCATAATACTGTCTCAAAACCATCGGGTTGTAACTGCAGAGTCTGTGCGTTCTCTTGTAAGGTCTGTGCGAGCAGGGACGCGTTAGGTCAGATGAATGACCCAGAAAGGAAACCAATACGCACGGGATGTAGTTTTCGTGCCTTAGTATACGACTCGCGGGGTTGGGCTTCAAGTACGAATGCCCCACCAGGCACCAGAGTCGCGTGGACGCGCTCGAAGAACTGTCTCAAGCCGGCATCGCCCCCGTTTAAATGGATCCACTTAGATACCGAGAACCTAATAGCATGCAACTGTCAGCAACCACCTTCACGATCCGACGGGGAAAGCTGAGAAGCTTACGCGATGATGACGTCGTAGCCGGCTTCGTCCTCTGGGATGCCCTCGTTCACCCAGTCGGCACGACGGAAGGTAATATTGTGCGGAAATTTATGATTAGCTGTGTCCGAGTGGAACGTGTCCGTAGGCGGGATAGGAAGAGGGCCAAACATATGCTGGCACGACGCGGGGAAGTAATCGACCACCGGCGCCTTAGGTGGAAGAGGTAACCGTTTTCGTTTAGTGCGGGATGCGCTAGAGGGGGTCTCAGAAAAGGGCGCTTGGTGGCTCCAGAGAGTGCGCCTGCGTCGCCAGGCCATGCGCACGAGCGCGTCGTCAATGTCAACGCCAACGACGCGCCTGGCTCCCCATGACTGCGCTAGCAGCCGCAGCGCTTCAGAACCAACACACGCAACAGAAAAAGAGGCGGAGGACGCGCCTATCTCGCAAGAGATCCAGCCTTCGTTGCAGCCTACGTCAAGCACGCGTGCATCGGTTAGGAGGTCGTAAGGCAGGAGTGCTAGACGGGTGTCGTGGCCGCCTGGGTGATGACAGCGATACCTGAAAAGGCAGTGTTAATAAGTTGAAGGCAAGGGGTTTACTAGGTGATACCCATGGTAGTTGTGATAGTTTCCGTGCGTTGGAACGTCAGAAGATACACTGGTCATACAGAGCAAATGGGAACCAATTGGAAAACGCCTCGCGCCTGCCGCAATCGCTGATCGGCTATTCCCGAGTTATTTCCGTCTGACCTTCACTTTGTACCCCGTGCTGTACTGTGTATATGCGGTGTCTTGCCGCCAGTTATGTGTAGAATCCAAACAGCAAACAACCCTTTATAGATCCCACTATATCCGCATCTATTTGCATGTTCGAAAACGTTGCCCCAGGAAGTGTGGATTCCTCCTTCACAGAAGAGAAGCCTCGAGGTCGTCAAACACTGCACGTAGGCCCCTGAAGGTATTACTATATAACTCGGGGCCCTGTTCACACATCCTCGTCTCCCTCACCCCTTTCCGAGAAGCTGCGCACCTAGAAATGGACCGTGACACTGAGCTTCACCCTACAAATGCTATTGACGCCGAACGTATCCGTATGTACCGGTGTACCAACTTCAGAGAAAACTTACTCACACATATCTCAGGTGGTATCTATAAGGACTCGTCTGGAAAGCTCTGGTCAATCTATCTTGCTGAGGCCGATGAACATGATGAGGAGATGACCGAGCTCTGGAGGGGGGAAGCGGACAGCATCCTTTTGTTCGTAAGTGTAATATTCCATCCGACGTTCTATCGTCCATCGACTAAGGCAGTCGCAAAGACTGGTCTTTTCGCCAGTATCATCGCGACCTTCCTCACTATAAGTTATAATGACCTATTTCCTGATTCGACGGACATTTTACTTTCCCAAATATCTCAGCAACTCGTCAATATTTCCAATGGTATTCCCTCTCAGGCTCGATACGATCCAAACACAGTAAATATCCCTCCGTCGGCCTCCGCTATCAGGGTCAACGTGATATGGTTCCTCAGTTTGGTCCTCAGCATCGCCTCCGCGCTCAACGCCACATTATTCCAACAATGGTCCCGACGCTATTTAGAGATCACTCGGCGCCGTGTTGCGCCTCACAAACGCGCACGTACCCGTGCGTACATGTTCGACGGCATCGCGGATTTCAAGATGTCCCGAGCTGTCAAAGCAATGCCCATGCTCCTACATTTATCCGTATTTCTTTTCTTCGCCGGTCTTATCGACTTTCTTTGGAACGCCAACTCTACCATCGGACACTGGATCCTTGGCTTTATCTCGGTGTTCGCCGTCGCTTATTTGGCGCTGACGGTGTTACCGAATCTATACCTCAATTGTCCTTATAGCACCCCACTGTCCGAACTTTCATGGCGATTGTCTCAGCATCTTCTTCTCTTGATTCTTCACCTCATCCGGGGTTTAGAAGAATTATTCCTTAGCTACCGTATTTCGCGTGGGCAACCGACCTACCGGCCCATGCAAGAACCAAGTCGGTGGACCCAGTGGAGAAAGACTATCAAAACCCGAATAAATGAACGCCGGAAATGGCTCAAGATTGGCCTTCAGAGTAGTATTATGCTAAATGCTACAGATACATCGTCGACAACTGACGAGAATGCACTTTCCTGGACGCTTACAGTCCTCGACGACGACAGGGAGTTCGAAGACTTTGTAGCACGCGTGCCCGGGTTTTTCGAGTCTGCCTCCGTCCACAACGCACCTTCCGTAATGATTTCCCTCATGGACGACCAGTCTTCTCAGCCAGACCAGTTTGATCCCATCCTCGGATCCCGCATCAATGATCTCCTCAAGACATGCGTGCCAGGCACCTCGCCCCTCCAGGAGGAATTGCGCAAAAACAGACTGCGCGTCTGCATGAGGACCCTCTGGTATTTCGCAAGAGAATACAACCAACTCGGGGACGCGACTCCCTTGCCATCCTATGTCCGGACCGTCCTCGCAAACCCAGAGATGTCTCGCAGGATCCAGTCCGAAGATGACCTCGCTGCGCGCCTGATAGGACGCTGTTTCAGCTCCCTCGTCGCTCGAAAGCTCGCACAAGACATCGGCTCTCGTAACAGCCTACACACTCGTGTCAACTCGGCGGAGCTATCGTGCCTAGCAGCCATCCTAGGCAAGACAAGCCGGGAAGTGGCGGATTTGCTCAGGGAGCCGGGTGCATTCAGTCTCACGAACATCGCCTCCCTCATGTCTAGCGAGACGCACACTTTGGTTGAAGAAAGAGTGCCGTTGGAAGTACTGGACATATTCCTAAAGACACTCGACATGCTCTTCGCTGAGACACCACCGGGTGCAGAGCTGCCACCAGATCTGGTAGCCGTCCTCCACGAGACAACTCCGTTGGGACGACGATCGCGAGTTCTTGATTTGCGGGTCGACCGACTGAGGCACATCGTGGAAGGGTTGTCCGTTGCCCCTGATGTACCGGGGGTGACAAGGTTGGAGTTGCCTGGACACGAGCCGGAGCTTGGATCGCTGGCCAATACTTCTTATAACTCGTTACAATCGCGCGATGGCTCTATGTTGCCCTTACTCGGCGACGGATCGTGATTACTATGAGCGCGTTCGATTTGTGTAGTCTCGTCTTCTGTTTTGTTCTGCACGATTTGACACACATTTATATATTGGGATACGAATGCTTTGTATTTGGTGGTGACTTGGATGGATGCTTGGATGTACGATTACGTTCTCGGGTAGTAGGTATGTAACGACTAACAAATCCGAGGGACCACCCTCAGCTCAGCGCCTTTAAGAGTAATACAGTGGCTATCCGTCAACTTCGGGTCATAGGTTCTTGAATTTCCCACCAGGCTAACTGATGAACCGGAGGGGTTGAGGACTTGTCATTAGTAAAGCGACAAAATAAATATACGTTTCTATACAATTGACAGAACCGTCCAGGACCAATTCTGGACACTTTTCAATGCCTCCGTTCTTACAGATGACTTGGGTCTATTGAATAGCCTCAATGCACCAAAGCGTCCTCCTTGGAGTTTCATCATGCTCTTGACAGCAGCAGTGGGACACGACCCTATCCCAATCCAGGCTCGTCCTATTGATGCGTCCAGGAAGTGCGCCTTTACCTTCGGGAAGTGGACACAGACGGTCTTCGGTCGTCCTGTTGCCAACGGGTTCTGGCTCTGCAGTACGCTGCTCCTTCTGTGTGCTCAATCAATTCATTCCTGATACGGGTCATAATAACGGTCCTTACGGTGTTCGATTGGGCGGCCGGCTTAAGATTATTTTAGGAAAAAGTGTATGCCAGTTCCAGCGGTTGTGACTTTGGAGTGTCCGTTTTTCTGCAAGTCCGACTCGTAAGCTGTTGGTGCATATTCTGGATGGGGTGCAGGACGCCTCGGATTAGCTGAACGGCCTAGAAGGAAATCCAATACGCACGGGATGTAGTTTTCGTGCCTTAGTATACGACTCGTGGGGTTGCGCTTCAAGCACGAATACCCCACCAGGCACTAGCCATGTGGACGCGCTCGAAGAACCGTCTCAAGCCGGCATCGCCACCGTTCAAATGGATCCACTTGGATACCGAGAACCTAACGATCAACCTATACGGTACGATGCGGAGAAGTGAGAGGCTTACGCAATGATGACGTCGTAGCCCCACTTGGTCCTCGCCCGGGGGGATGCGCTCGTTCACCCCAGTCAGCACGGCCAAAAAGGTAATTATGCGGAAAATTATGTCGAGATGCGTCCAGGTAGAGCGTTTCTGTAGATGGGATAGGAAGAGGACCATATGCTGGCACGACGAGGGGATGTAATCGACCACTGGCGCTTTAGGCGGGAGAGGCGACCGTCTTCGTTTAGTGTGAGGATGACGGCTCAGAAAAGGGAACTTGGTGGCTCCAGAGAGTGCGCCTGCGTCGCCAGACATGCGCGCGAGCGCGTCGTCAATGTCAACGCCAACCAACGACGCGCCGGGCTCCCCATGACTGCGCTAGCAGCCGCGGCGCTTCAGAACTGACACACGCAATAGAAAAAGAGGTGAAGGACGCGCCTATTCCGCAGGAAACCCAGCCTTCGTTGCAGCCTACGTCAGGCACGCGTGCATCGGTGAGGAGGCCGTGAGACAGGAGCGCTAGACGAGAGTTGTGGTCGCCCGGGCGATGGTAACGATACATGAAAAAGCTGTGTTATTAAGTTAGAGACAAGGGTTTACTAGGTGATACCCATGGTAGTTGTGATATTTTCCGTGTTTTGGAACGTCAGAAGATACGTACAGAGCAAATGGGAACCAATTGAAAACGCCTGCCGCAACACTCCAACAGCTCTGGGTGGTCGACTATTCCCGCAATATTCCTGAGTTATTTCCGTTCCTTCAATTCGACGTACTGTACTGTTTATACCAAAGTTCAAATGCAATGATCCGCAGTGTCTCACCGCCAGCTATGACCCTGGATTAGCCTCAAAAACCCATCACCTATGCTCAAATTGCGCAGAGACTTCTCGTTCACGCCTTGTCTGTATATTGTTCCTCTACCCTGACCCGGAATTTGACGGTAGCTGACTATACTAGCTCCCGTACCTATGCAAATTTTACAATAAACATTTTCTCTGGCCCCAACAACACATCGTCTTCAAATTTTACATAGGGGTATACCAATCATGTATATGCAATGAGATATTTTTTGTTTCTGAATTAAATGGAAGTGCAGCAGACTTGCTCTGTTTTTTTGACATCACAGGTCCTCATATATTCTCATTTGTTTGTATGACCCCATAACTACATACCCTAGTATACATACGATAATTCTTTTGAGCGGAAGGGATATCAGGAAGGTGATGATCAAGAGCCATCTTCAATATTTGTACACAACAGGGACATTTGCATAGGTACGGGAGCTATAGTAGTGATAGTATTGCTTGTAGTGTAAGATTACACCGCACATGCACACTGCACAGTTGGAGTACTAGGTTGGTGCCTTGGGGCGATGCTCAGGGTCATCGATGGCCGATGACATCGATGACAGTTGATGATATTTTAGTTACTGTAGCGAACGGAACAAGGGAGATGTATGTGTGTGGCCACCAGGGGGGGTTAGGTTTAATTAAGGCGGTATAGCCACCGCACGTCTGAAGCAATGCAAAGAACACAGCATTGGCCTCTACTTGTATATAACTCGCAGGCCCCGTTCACATATCCTTGTCTCCCTCACCCCGTTCACTCCCAGACACCGAGAAACCGTCACCTAGAAATGGACCGGCACATTGAGCTTCAGCCCACCAATAATATTGAGGCTGAACGTATTCGTATGTAGTATACCAACGCTGGGGAATGCGCCCTGACATATGTCTTAGGTGGTATCTACAATGACCCGTCTGGAAAGCTCTGGTCAATCTATCTTACCGAAGCCGATGAACAAGATAATGAGATAACCGAGCTCTGGAGGGGAGAAGCGGAGAGTATCCTGGTGTTTGTAAGTGTTACGTAAGATTTCCTCATTCTATTCTAAGGCAACCGCGCGAAGACTGGTCTTTTCTCCGGCGTCGTCGCGACTTTCCTCAGTATAAGTTATAACAACCTGCTTCCCAACACCATTGATACAACGAACGACCTACTTGCCCAAATATCCCTGCAACTTGTCAATATTTCCAATGGTCTCCCCTCCCTGAACAATGCAACGATAGGCACTGGCATATTCAAACCGACGCCCTCCGCTATCCGGGTCAACGTGATATGGTTCCTCAGTTTGGTCCTCAGCATCGCCTCTGCAGTCAACGCAACATTGTTCCAACAATGGTCCCGACGCTATCTGGAACTCACTCGGCACCGTGTTGCGCCTCACAGACGCGCACGTACCCGGGCGTTCATGTACAACGGCATCGCGAGTTTCAAGATGTCCCGAGCTATCAAAGCAATGCCCATACTCCTACATTTATCTATATTCCTTTTCTTCGCTGGTCTTATCGACTTCCTTTGGGACCTTAACTCTACCATCGGATCCTGGACTTTCGGCAGTATTATGGTGTTCGCTTTCGCTTATTCGGCGCTGACGGTGTTACCGAACCTATGCCTCAATTGTCCCTACAGCACCCCAGTGTCTGAAATTTTGTGGCACTTATCTCATCGCTTCCTTCTGTTCATTCTTCTGTTCGCCCAGCGCTTAGATGATCTATCCCTCGAATACCTCTTTTCGGGTCGGCAATCGACCTACCAGCCCACGCAGGAGCAAAGTCGATGGACCCGGTGGAGAAAGACGGTCAAAACCCGGATTGAAGCATGTCGAACATGGCTCAAGCTTGACCTTCGGGAAAGGATCATGAATAACGCTACACAGGCGTCGCCGAAAACGGACGAGAATGCGCTTTCCTGGACGCTTACAGTTCTCGACGACGATCGGGAGTTCGAAGACTTTGTAGCACGCGTGCCCGGGTTTTTCGAGTCTGTCCCCGCCGACGACCCACCTTCCGTAATGATTTCCCTTATGGACGATCAGACTTCTCAGCTAGAAAAGTTTGATCCCATCCTCGGATCCCGCATCAATGATCTCCTCAAGACATGCGTGCCAGGCACCTCGCCCCTTCAGGAGGAATTGCGCAAAAACAGACTGCGCGTCTGCATGAGGACCCTCTGGTATTTCGCAAGAGAATACAACCAACCCAGGGACGCGACTCCATTGCCATCCTATGTCCGGACCGTCCTCGCAAACCCAGAGATGTCTCGCAGGATTCAGTCCGAAGATGACCTCGCTGCACGCCTGATAGGGCGCTGTTTCAGCTCCCTCGTCGCTCGGAAGCTCGCACAAGACATCCGATCTCGTACTGACCGACAAGTTCGTGCCGACCCGGCGGAGCTATCGTGCCTGGCAGCCATTCTAGGCAAGACAAGCCTGGAGGTGGTAGATTTGCTCGGACAGCCGGGTGAGATCGGTCTGGCGAACATTGTCTCCCTCGTGTCGAGCGAGACGACCACTTTGGTTAGAGAAAATGTGCCGCTGGAAGTACTGGACATATTCCTAAAGACACTCAACATCCTGTTCGCGGAGGTGCCATCGAATGCAGAGCTACCACCAGATCTGGTAGCTGCTCTCCGCGAGACGACACCGCTGGGACAGAGATCACGAGTTCTTGATTTGCAGGTGGACAGACTGAGGCTGATCGTGGAAAGGTTGTCCGTAGTCCATGGCGAGCCAGAGGTGACAACGTTCGCTATGACCGGACTCGAGCCGGGGCCTGAATCGGCGGTGGCGATTAATGCTACTTATATATCGTTCCAATCGGACGTAGGAGTACAGGATAGCTTACTCCGTAACGTGATGTAAGCTGCTTTGTAATAACACGTAGGTGGGACGCATCGTGTATATCATAGTCTCGTCTTCTGTTCTTTCTTCTGTTCTTTCTATACGATTCGGTACACATGGACTTCAATGCTCTATATGATAGCTGTACGATTACCATATTGCCTCGAGTAGTAGGTATGTAACAACTGTTAGATGTGAGACTCCCAATTCGACTTTCGATATCCTTAAGCAACAGTACAGTGACCTCAATGACCACCAGACAGAATTCCAGCCTTTTTGTCTTTGCTGGAGGACGGACCAATACCTCCATTGCGCGAGGGCTCCGCAGTACGGGAGACAGTATGGCTTACTTGGTGATGTCGTACACCTCGCTATCTAAGTTAATCTAACGAAGTGAGCCGTATTGGGGTAATGGTGAGTGTGCATCGTACGAATTCTAATATCTCTTTTGTCTTCTGGTATGCTTTTGCACGATTCAGTACATATACTGTACACATATTCTATCTGATTGCTTTATATCTAGTAACGAGCTGCGAATTATCCATCTGTAAAACTGGGAGATTGTCAGGACAGTCCAGGACAGTCCCTGACAACCTTTGACAGGCACCAGCTTTACAGATGATCGGATGCACGACGATCAAATACTTAAATCCTGGTGAAGTACGGACATATATGCAATGACCAATGAGTACGAGGGTGTCTTCATTTATCTCTTCGCGCATGAGACCACCCCTTTGCTCTGGGGTATACCCTGGTAGATAGTTTGGTGCACTAAATCGACACCGGATTCTAAATTTTGGTTTTGTTTGATTATGTGTTTGACTATGTCAGCCAGTCCCTTGCTGTGCCAAGTTCGATCCGAACCATGCCCTTTCTGCACCATACAGCATAGTAGAAGGTCAGTGCAACGCGGTATTATATAGATAGGACTCACTTGAATGGATAAGATCCCATCACAACCTCGTACCACTCCCGGAGGACTTGGAATAGCCTCCAATCCATCGCTCATGGCTCAAAACGCGCTCTAGAGACTTAATTCTCCCAAGCACTCTATCTGTATATAATTGTCCTTTTGGCCTTGCATCTATGCTATGAGGAC
>QFDY01005343.1:0-10235 GCA_003315925.1 Lactarius sp. MG121
GATGTGTCAGACCGCATACAGGGGCGTTATACAGTCCCGTAAGACCGCGTCCGGTTCGGCCTACTGTACCAAACGAGGTGCTTCGTCGAGAATAAGACGATACTTGTACTTGTGCTTAAGCTCGATCTATTCATCGAGTCAGAATGCGACGGTACTGTCTCTAAATAAGTTACGAGCTTTGGTAGATCGATCATGGTACCGTCCTTCTCAAAGATACCCTCGGTGACGATGAATCGTCTCGTAAGAGGTCCCCGACTTTTTCGACATTCTTTTTCGGCGCTCAAGAGCACGTCTTCGAGGCTTTTCAGGTCGTCGTGATCGAACCAGCGAACAGTAGAACGCGAAATTTGCAAGCCCTTCTGAATGGCAAAATCGATACCCCGGTCGGCGACAATGATGTCGCCACGCTTTGCAAACACGGAGATCATACAATGTATTGTCAAAAAAACCCCGGGAGTAGAGGAGCGAAGCCTCTGTCCCGAGCAAGTCCGCAATGTCCCGTTCAAGATTCAAGTGGACATCTGCGGACTAAGCCGTTCATCACAGTAAGGCGTCTCGACAGCACCAACGCACCAACATTACCGTAGAACCTAGGAGGGCCGCAGCTACCTACACCATATTTACGGATGGTCTCTATCGCACGCACTTTGATAACTTCGTTGTCGGCGAGGCCCGTGAAGTTGCAGCTGGCAAGATTAAGAATGTGCTTGCCGGTGTTGGCGAGTTTCGGCCGGGCCCATTTGCACAAGAGACCACGGGTACCGATGCGAGATCGGATTACTCTTCTGGGGTAAGCGGGGCACCTAGAGTTTCTGGTGTCTATTCGTCTACGAGCTCATCGACCCTGCGGCGTTGAACGTGGGTCCTTGTGGGCCAGCAGAGAGATACTCAGGCAGCGGGCGAACCTTCTCAGAAAACTGAATAAAGTGTTTTTCACCGTTATCTGCGCAGGTACGGGACTGAAAGAGGGTGCGAATGGCGAAGAGGGCTAAGAGGATTTCGAGGACTGTACGACCGGGGTCGTTCTGGTGGGAAGACTTGACGCAGCGAGCGACGACATGGGAGATTCTGTATAAGGAGATAGGGTAGAGAGGCGAAGAGAGGCTCGAGCGCGGAGGCTGAGCCATCGATGGTGGTCATCGTCCTCGTCGATGCACGGGCCCGGGCGGGTGAATGTGGTCAGGCGGCAAAGTGCACGTGCTGCCTCGTCCGTTCAACAAATGACGGGAGCGCCACTTTCTCAAAGCAGTCTACTGTACATGCGAAGCCGGATCAGCTATCATGGTATACTTTTACTTCGCTTTCCGGGATCTCAAAAGCAAAGTTGTCACGACTTACTACTCGCTCCAGTCCTTGCCGCGACGTCCTTCACGGCGTGTACAAAACCCATGATAATGGCACTGGACAACCGAGTGACGGCACACGGCCCAACTTTCGTCATCTTGGATGCGCTCGACGAATGCCCAGACGCTCCCGGGATTCCATCTTCACGTCATGAGTGATGTAAGGTATAACGGATGGGAGAAAATAAGCCAATAGCACGTCGGGAGATCTCCGGATCGGCCGCGGGTACACTCATTTTCGCTTCGTCCGCACCTTTGCGACGGTGGCCCTGATGACACCAGCGGCGCGCTCGCATACATTGCGCGACAACGCAGCTGTGACAATAAGCCGGATGCTCGGACGTGCCTCGACCAGCTCTTGCCCGCGCAGCCGCCGCGCACGTGATTCACGCGTCCTGCGCAAGCCTCTCGTCCATGATATCCTGCAGCAGACACTCTGTTGAGCGAAGGCGAACCGCGCGGCGCGGGGGTCACGAGGTTCGGGAACTCAGGCGTGGATGCGGATGCGGACGGAGTCGCCACAGAACGCAGGTGGATGTGAATGATTGGCGAGGGGGCATGCGAGGGGATTGTGATGGTCTCGACCCGGTCAAGAACACCCCAGATCGCGCGCACATTTTCCTGCAACATGCTCAGGACCGATGGCGTGTTCGGTAGGATGTTGATCTCCTCCGAGGCGGAGACCGCGAGGAGCGCCGGGACTGCAGCGGAGAAGACGAAGGAGGCGCCGTTGATGCACTAGTGATCTATGACGGTACGTGGGCCGGCACAGAAACTGCCACGACTTGAGCCTGTCGGCGACCGATCCAACGATCATATCTTCTTGTGTGGCCTGTGCGATATGCAGTTGAGCTAATGCGCGACAATTCGAAACAAAGGAGTCGCATACGGGGACGTCGTAGAATTCTGTAATACCGCGTCCGGTTCAGCCTACTGTACCAAACGAGATGCTCTCGTCGAGAATGAGACGATACTTATACTTGTACTTCAGCTCGATCTATTAATGAGGTCAGAATGCGAGCGCATTGTCTCTGGCCGTGCACAAGTTTTAGTAAATCAACCGTAGCTCCGTCCTTCTCGAAGATCCCCCTCGACGACGATGAATCGTCTTGTAAGAGATCCGGGACGTTTGCGACGTCCTTTTTCGACATTCAAGTGCCTGTATTCGAAGCTCTTCAGGTCATTATTATCGAACCAGCGAACCGTCGAACGCAAAATTGCAAGCTTTCTGGGTGGTAAAATTGTTACATTGGTCAGCAACAATGACGTCGCCCAGCTTTGCAAATGCAGGGGTCACAGAAGGTATTGTCAAGAACCCCTGGGAGTACAGAATTGAGGCTTCTGTACCGAAGAAGTCTGCTATGTCTCGTTCAATATGCATGTAGATATCTGCGAACCGAAACTGTTCATCACAGCAAAGTCACATTGACAACACTGACGTACCAATAGTACCGCAGAATCCAGGAGGGCCACAGCTACCAACACCATATTTCCGAAGGGCCTCTATGGTGCGCAGTATGATAGTTTTGTTGTTGGCCAAGCCCGTTATAGCTGGCAAGGTCGAGGACCTGCTTGTCTATGTTGGCGAGTTTCTGTCGGGGCTCATTTGCACCGGAGACGGGTACTGTTCTTCCGGAGTGGGGTACTTAGAGGCACTGGTGTTCCATCCAGGAGCTTGTCGACCTCCTGTCGCGTAGAATATGGGTCATTGTGGGCCAGCGGAGAGACACTCAGCAGGCGGACCCTTTCAAAAAACTGAATAAATCGTTTTTCGATGCGTGGGCACGAGAGTGAAGGAAGGTGTGAATGGAAAAAGGGGCCAGGAGTATGTCGAGGACGGCGCGACCGGGTGGATCTGGTGGAAAGACTCGACATAGCGAGCAATGACATGGGACCCAGATATTCTATAAAAACAAACAAACTCTATATGTGCGAAAGCATAGAACAAAAATGCGAAGAGGGGCTCTCTCGCGGAGGCTGAGCGCTGAGCTACCGATAGTAGTCATGGCCGGAGTGAGTGACACGCAATGTTAATGGTCGTGGCTTTGTGATTACTGAGTGCAGCTGGTGGCTTGCTGGAAACGTGGTCCGTATCATCCTAGAGCTGCATCGCCATCGCGCGGTCGTGTACCTCCTCGTGCGCCGGTTGGATGACATTCCCGGACAACTCGATGTACGCCTCCTTATACTTTTCGTGGTCTGCTGCAACGTCTGGGCTCGTTGCCGTGTAGACTATCCAGGCCCCTTTGGGAAACGGGACGTCAGCGTAATGTACCAATTCAGCCACTATGGATTGTATCCTCTCAGCGCGTCTGTGCAGTATCGTCAGCGTCGTTTCGAGATGGAGGAAGCGCACACCGGCTGACGCGGTTTCTGGGTGAATCGTCATCACGGCGATCGGAGCATCCTCTTCGTCTAACCACGCTGCAGTTCTGGTACCCACAGGACGTTCATCACTTCAACACACCTGGAGACGCAGCTCAGAGCAGTCCCTCTCGGCGATCACAGGGACTCACAGTATCGCATGAATTTGTGTCACTTCCCAACGTGCCGTAATGGTCGCCAAAGTCGCGCAGGCCTCCAAATGTGAGCGTTCGATGAGTACAGGTACACTCTGGAGTCGACGTGGGGACGTTGCGGTGAACAGATGAAAAAATATATGTGCGGGCCACGGGTGTCACTTCCTGGATGGCTTGGGCAGCAGAAGTAGCGCTAGCGTGAAAACGGACAAAGTTGACAGACCTATCCAACGGGCACGAACATTCAGACAGGGACGAAGGGGACCCACTTGACCTCATCCGTCCGTTCGAGCCTGTCCACCGTCATCATACAGCCTCCTGGCACAAATGTCCAACAAGTGTCGGAAAAAGAATTCACCTGATAGTTTTCAAAGGCGGGAATAGGAGGACTGAAACGCACGCAGGACGTCCGGCCTCTCCTCGCACTGCGCAAACTCTTCCGTGGCAGACTTCATCGCATGTAGCAACGCCATGTCCAGCTCCGGCTGGAGGAACAGCAATCCTCTCTGCGTGCTAGATGTGGACACTCTCCCTTTCGACCCCCGCCATCCACGCCTGGACGCGTAGCACGCACGCTCCAGCAAAGTGGGTAGACCGTTGCACCCACGTGTACAGAGCCACCTCGCGGCGCGGAAGCCGATCCCCGAGCTGTGTGTTGACAGTATGTGTGTGGGGAGAGCTCCGGTGACGATGACGACTTTGCCCGTCAAGCCTGGAGTGTCACACATATTGGGCCGTCGGCCGTCGGCCATGGGAGAGCGACGCATCGATACAGAAGGGATATATATATGAAGAGGTGGGTGGGGGTACAGTATCACGAACAATCATGAGGGTAATGAGAAGCTGTCTCTGCGTGGGCGTCAGACCTGTACTGGAAGGTTTTTTTTTCAGCACATAACGTGCGAACTTTGTTTTGTGATTGTCGAGAGTCAAGCTGTCATCCGCCGAGTTTTCCCACCCTCACCTGTACGCAGATTATCATCGAATCCTCCATAGTCACCACCTTTCCAATGTCCCAGACGACTTCCACGGCCGCAGCTTCCTCACGTTTCCAAGACATTTTCAATGCCGCCTTGAAATCCTACCAAAAGCAGACAAAGAACGACCTTACCGCACATCCACTCGCCTCCCGGTTACAATCATGCGACTCGACTAGCGCTATCCTTGCCCTACTCCAAGATCAAGTTCGGGAATTTGATCAAGTTCACGGCGGCGACGAGAGATTGACAAGGTGGTTGATCCCAACCGTGAATGTCCTGTATGCGTTTTCTGCCGCTCTCTCTGAGGGCGTCGGTCTGGTAAGTCTCGACATTTTAACTAATGTAAGCCTCTCTGACGTATATTTTGTAGGTATTTTCGCCTGCAAAGGTGATCTTTGTAGGCATTGGTGTCCTCCTTTCAGCGAGTATCCTATCTATTGTCTTGGCGAATCGTTCTAATGCTGAAGGTCTCATAGGCTGCCAAGGATGTTGCGGCGAGCAAAGATACTCTTGCAGAGCTGTTCGAACGCATAGGGTTCTTTTTCAACCGGCTTGAAACTTACACTGAAGTGACACCGACTGCGGTGATGTCAAACATAATCACGAAGATAATGGTGGAGGTACTTACGATCTTTGGAATTGCGACGAAAGAGTTGAGGCGGGGATCTGCAAGTGAGTTTCCCATTGGCTGTCTATTATTCTCTACTGAAGCGCGCGTAGAAAGGTTCCTGAAGAAATTGGCGGGAATGACTGACCTGGAGGACGCGATGAAGAAGCTGGACAGATTGACGCAAGAGGAAGCTCGAATGGCCCTTTCGGAGGTGCTGAAGATCACACACATTGTGCGGGACGATGTGAAAGTAGTTGACGGTAAAGTGGAGAGCATAGGCGACAAGGTCGAAGATATGGGCGACAAAATAGACAACATGGGCGACAAAGTAGACGATGTGGGTGACAAAGTAAACGACATGGATGGCAAAGTAGATGACGTGGGTGGACAAGTGGAGGATATAGGCGACCGAGTGCAATCCGTTGATGAAAAGGTCCAAGTAGTCATCGACAGTGAGCGACGTGTGTCCAGCCAGTCGCCAATACCTTCCAACATTATTACTTTCAGACGGCAAAGAAGCAAGAATGGTGGCGACGGAAGCAAAATCGATCATCCAACAGACCGCAAATACTGTAGACGAACTCAAGTGTTCGTCAACTCCTAGCCTCACTGCCCCTCACTGCTCGCGCTTAAACCCACTCATAGGGAATCATATAAAACAGCTCCTACGAACCTGGCTCTCTCCCGCCGATCCGTCCACAAATCACAACATTGCACGAAAGGCTCAAAACAAGGGAACCGCCGTATGGTTCTTCCAAGGCAGTATCTTCGTTGAATGGAAGTCCACTGGTTCCGTCATGTGGATCCATGGAAAGCGTGCGTTTCTGTTGGCATTTTTCGGGCTCGTGCCTTCTGACAGACTCTAATTTTGGTAGCGGGCTCTGGGAAGAGCGTCATCTGGTATGTTGATCCTTGCCTGCTTTCCTTTCCAAACTTATTCTTCGCCAGTTCCTCTGTCATTCAAGACATTATGACTGAATGCGAAGCCGGATCACCCATCATGGCCTACTTTTACTTCGATTTCCGGGATCTCAAGAAGCAAAGTTGTCATGACCTACTACTATCTCTTGTATCCCAGCTCTCTACTCGCTCTAGTCCTTGCTGTGATGTCCTCCATCGCGTTTACAAGACACACGAAGATGGCACTCGACAGCCGAGTGACGACACTTTAAGAGGATGCCTGAAAGAGATGCTAAGACTACTGGCACACGGCCCAACTTTCGTCGTCCTGGATGCGCTCGACGAATGTCCAGACTCTCCCGGAATTCCATCTCCACGTCATGAGGTCCTCCAACTCGTGAAGGAACTCGTCGATCTTCGCCTGCAAGGACTCCACATTTGCGCGACGAGTCGCCCAGAAGTTGACATCCGAGCTGTCCTCGACCCGCTGGCGTCTCATTCGGTTTCCCTACATGACGAATGTGGACAACAAACGGACATTGCCGACTACATTCGAAGCGTCGTCGACTCGTCTCCGAGTACGGAAATGAAGAGATGGAGAGCGGATGATAGAAATCTAGTAATCAAGACGCTGACAGATCGAGCCGATGGAATGTGAGAGCATCAAATCATCCTGTGCTAACAGCGGTTTCTTATATTGTCGTACAGGTTCAGATGGGTATTTTGCCAGTTGGATGCGCTGCAACATTGTTTCCCATCAAACCTCCGTCAATTTCTTAATGAATTGCCCGAGTCCCTGGATGAGACATATGAGCGGATATTGAGGGGCATCAATAAGGCACACAAGGATAACGCCCGTCGTCTTTTACAATGCCTTGCCGTGGCTGTCCGGCCTCTTCGAGTTGAGGAGCTCGCGGAACTACTGGCGTTCGATTTTGAAGGGTCGAGTTCGGGAGGGATTCCGAAGTTGAAGGATGACTGGCGTTGGGACGATCAAGAGGAGGCGGTACTTTCGACGTGTTCAAGTTTGATCGTCATCGTCCGTTATTATGGTTCACGAGTGGTGCAATTCTCGCACTTTTCGGTGAAAGAATACCTGACGTCACCTCGTCTGGCACGGTCAGATGAAGATGTTTCCTGGTTTCATATCGATCTCGAGGCTGCACATACGATCCTAGCGCGGGTGTGCCTTGGGACCCTACTCCAGCTAGACGAACACACTGATGCGAAAGGGTTGCCTCTGGTTGGATACGCTGCTCAATACTGGGTAGACCATGCACGCTTCGAAGGAGTGTCATCACGCGTACATGACGGGATGGATGACCTATTTGACAGCTCCAAGCCACATTTCGCAGCCTGGCTCCGGGTACACGACACCGACATCGACTGGAGCTTGCCGCCACATGGAGTCGGTTCCCCGCTTTACTATGCAGCATTCTGTGGATTTTATGACCTCGCAGAACGTCTGATTATAAAGCATCCCGAACAAGTAAATTCGCGTGGTGGTCGCTTCCTAGCGCCGCTTCCGGCAGCTTTGCACAAGAGACACTTCGGCGTCGCGAATTTACTTCACAAGCACGCCGCAGACGTGAATATTCGAGGTATTACAGAGGCGACTCCGCTATACAGTGCATCGATGATTCAACGCGTCGACGTCATGCGGTGGCTACTCAATCATGGCGCAGATGTAAATGCTTGGGACAGAGACCGCATAACACCGCTGCACATGGCTGCATTCAACACGCATTCCGAGGCTGTCCAAGTGCTACTCGAACACAACGCGGACGTCAACGTGCAGAGTAGCGAAGGCACCCCGTTATACGTGATCCTATCCTATTCCTTTCTTTATCGTCCGGAGGGAAAGAGGGTTGAAGTTTTGCAGCGACTACTGGAACATGGGGCGGACCCAAATGCATGTCACAAGCACTCGACTCCGTTACATAAAGCTTCGTCCCAAGGGTTACTCGAGGTCACCCAGGTGCTACTCAGTTGCGGAGCGAATGCAGATGAGAGGGATGGGGAGGGTAAGACGCCATTTCAAGTCGCTTCTGAAAACGGACACCATGAAATTACGAAACTGCTGTTAGAACACGGTGCTGTGGCTCAGCTGTAGCTTATATGCATTCACGTTTCGGTTTCCGACACGTAGAAATCTATTAATACCATTCATATTTGTATTACTGCTAGATGAAGCCGGAAGTGGCGCTGTTCAAAGTTGATGAACCTCACAGAATATGTGCTCCTTTTGTCATCGACATCCCGTGACTCGTATATACCCTTGAAAAGGTGGCGTTCGGCCCTATGGAGGCGCAACTCGCATATAGACCACGTTTCACACAAAGTGTTCAATGTTTCCTGTAGGTACGCATTAGTGTAATAGAGATACTGTAGCGTTCTACTTGAGGTGATATAAACTGTAACGGGTGGGAGAAATAAGGAAATAACATGACGGAAGATCCCTGGATCGGTAGCAGGCACACCCATTTGCGCTTCGTCAGCACCTTCGCGACGGTGGCCTTGATGACACCAGCAGCGCGCTCGCATTCCTTGCGCGACAACGCAGCCGTGACAGCGAGCTGGATGCTCGGGGCCGCCTCGACCAGCTCTTGCCTCCACTGCCGCCGCGCTCGAGTGGACCATATGCCTTGTCCACGATGTCCTGCACCAGGCGCTGCTTACCCACGATGTCGAACGATGGTGCATCGCGCGGCGCAGGGGTCGTGGGGATCGGCTGCTTGGTGGATGCGGAGGTGGATGCAGAAAGCGTTGGCGCAGAACGCAGGTGGACGTGGATGATTGGTGAGGTAGCGTGCGAGTGGATCGTGATGGCCAAGGAGCGCCGGGACCGCGGTGGAAAATACGAAGGATGTGCCGTTGATGCGCTGGCGATCCACGATGATACGTGAACCGGCGTAGAAACCGCCTGACGACTCGAGCGATTCGACAATCATGTCTATTTGCGTGGCCTTTGCGGTTGAGTTGAACAGACATACGACACAAAGTAAAACAGACGCATACCAGAACATGCTATAGTTCTATAAGATGGCGCTCTGTTCGTCCCACGATGCTAAAGGAAATGCTCTCATCAAAAATAAGACGATCTCGTACTTGTGTTTCAACTCGATCTATTCACCCAGTCAGAATGCGATGGTACTGCCTCTGATCACGCACTACTTACGGGCCTTGGTAGATCAACCATGGCACTACTCTTCCCAAGATACCCTCAGTGACAATGAATCGTCTTGTAAAGGGTCCGCGACATTTTCGACGTTCTTCTTAGGCGCTGAGGGGCACATCTTCGAGACTTTTGAGACAACTGTGACCAAACTAACTGTTGGGATCGAGCCCGGAACGTTGCCGGAACAGACAACCCCGGACAACCCGAGGCCAGACCACATAATTAGATAATCGTTAAATTGCCGTAGAATAACTGGATAATAAAACCAGTACCTGCGGAGATAGGAGCATACACTCTACTCCATAACTCTCACATACTCACTCTCCTTACACATATAAGCTGCTGGCCTCAACTAAATCTTAACACCAATGACCCGTAGAACGCGATATTTGTGAGCCCTTCTGAATGGAACACTGGTACCCGATCGGCAACATTAATGTTCCCATGCTTTGCAAAGGTGGAAATTACTGTTGAAAATCCCTACGAGTGTAAGCACACCACTTATCACATAACTGACAACCTGACAATCACCTGTAACCGACAACCCAACAATCACCTGCTTACACCAATAATCATCTGCTCAAGCCTGATGTTGAGCTGGCAGCACTAACAGCGAGATAAAGCAAAAGCGGCTAAGATGTAACGTTTGGCCCTCCAGCACGCGCCACTACGCCACCACGTGACCAAGAAGATTCGTCCCCCGTG
>QFDY01005356.1:0-15506 GCA_003315925.1 Lactarius sp. MG121
CCGATAGTTTCAGATAACTGGGCAGTGAAGTTCAAAAGACAGAAGAACGTACCTTATATGTAACGCGGTTGGGGTCCAAATAACGTCGGCTATAGTCGAGGGGTTTGTCTGTGTTTGACAGATTGAAGCCTAGCAAAACATCGTGGGGATTGAACTAAGCCCAACGAAACGCACGTACTTAACCACCCTATTTTATGGATAAATGCCAAGTTCAGCGGCTTTCGAACGCAGTAGACATACCAACGGTATCCATGAAGCTTCCACTTTCGAGAGCTACCACCTTGTCGTCTTCAAACTGAGCTGTCCACAACTCAGCAACTTTGCATAAATCGGTATTGCCTGAACGCTTACTGCAATTCCGCGTGTGGGTATGTCCTGCCAGAATGATAATCGGAGTGTCCTTGTGCAAGTCCCGTATCGGTTTCACGACCGCCCTCCCTAAATCGAAATTAAGTCTCCCTTTGGGAGAAAAACTACGGGCAGATTTTACAGTCGTTAAATCGCTCTCCGACCGACATGTGGCTGAAAGTCTGGTCAGCGATCGCCGTTCCCTCAAGTAAGTCGAGGGCCTACCCGGTTAGCAAGAAGAAATTAGGTCGTTCCTTGATTGCATCCTGAAACTGCGCGCATGAAATAAATATAACGATCGCACGAGGTTCGGATGCAGAGGACAGACCCATGGCTGATTGACCATGATCTCAGCAGGTTGAACGCTGACGTTTGGGGAGATCCCGGTGGCGTTGAAAGTCACGCCAAAGGCCGTGACGCTCAAATTTTTACTGGGAAATAGCGGTTCGACTTTAAAAATAACCTAGGAGTGACGGTGATACCTACTTTGGTGTATTGAATTTCGCAAATTGCACTGCATCAAGTCAGCGTGCGAGTACTCGAACTTCGTTTAAGGATAGGGTCCTACATCCTATAGGCACCGGCTCAGTGAGGCCATTGTCGCCATTGATATTGATGAATGCATTCGAAGTCAGGTATCGCTTGGTCTTCTTGGAAAAGTTCGCGTGTATGTCATACGCGATCGTAGACGGGTTGTACAACTCATGACTATGCAGTGTCTGTCAGCAGAATCACGAAGAGGGTCATATATACGTACTTTCCGATCGTCATCACATCGTAGGGCAGCCTTAGGAAGAACTTGTCCGTCTGATAATAAATACACTTAGGCGTCGTATTCATCAGAGCAGCCTCGAAGGGCACACACTTCTTCACCAGCCCATTGCCCCGAGCCCTTCTGGTACCCGTCAGACAGCCCAGTTCCTGGGCAACGAGTTACGAAAACAGTCGGGGAAGCGGAGACAAACCTACTCACCGTCACGCAAGTCCCCAGTATCCACGAGAAGAAAATCGTAGCCTTTGTTCTATCAATTAAGGAAAGGTGTCGGTGCAACATCTTTGTCGGTTCCATTCATGTAGTTTACCTGTGCGGTCGTTTTCATCCGCGACACAAATGACGCAAAGTCTCCGAAGGTCCCGCTTGCGTAGGGTCAGGCCACAGGCCACAGAGACGGGCATGAGTCACGAGATCATACGCACTTGTAATTGAGCTCCGGAGGCGAGGACTTTTGATGCCCGAGCAACCAGCCATGGGTGTCCGTTGTGTGAATGATGTTGACGTCGCCCCAGACAAGTTCACGGTATGGCTCCACCTGAACTGCAAGTGGACTAGCGGGTGGCACCCGGAAACGATGTTCACTCCCATCGTCTTGGCAGGCTACGGCACTGAGGACCAGAGATACTAGAAGTGGTGCGAGAGCTTTCATACCACTGAGAGGGAACTGGTGATGAGAAGTAGGACCACACGAAGCGCGATCTTAAATACTGTAGAAATGCTAGGACTATGGTGGGGGAAGCCTTTACACATAAAACCTGCCAGGATCTATTCCATCTGCGGGGTCTTTGTCCACATGAGATCGGGATCAGGTGGACACCGTCTGTACTCTGCCGCCCATTGCACAACGATGGTTCCGTGACTTCTGTCTCCCCACCGATCAAAGGGTTCGGTGGCGGTGAGATAGCATGTTACCGAAGAGAGCTTGTTCGGAGACCAACTTGAAGTAGTACTAAACAGCATCAAACCAGTATTCTGGGGCCTTCGCTTGTAATATTAACCAGGGGTGGAATGAGAGCGTGAAAGAAGCAGCTAAGACCCCAGCGCAGAATTGTGGGCCCGGAGACCCATAGAAGCCGAACCACTTCAGAAACAATTCATCATCGCCAGCTCGTTGGAACCCCCCCTTCAATACAAATAGAAGAGCCAATCACCCCAGGCAAAATAGCAGGAATAAGTTGCGTCATGGGATCTATCTCACCAACATGTGAAAGAAATGGTATGGAGTGTTGAACGGTTCCAAGATATTTCGGGAATAAAAGGAATTTGAAAAGCGCATAGCAGGTAGACATGACCATGTATGGAATCCACCTCGTGAGCCGACAAATGCCCTAGTTTGGTCACAACACCTACAAAAATGAAGTCTGCCAAAAGCTGTCAGAATTGGTCCCGACCCTTTGACTGACTTCATTTATAAATGAAGCCACAGGGGTGCAACGTTAGTGGGGCGTTCGACTTGCAATTTACCTAACATCTAAGATTTAGGGAATGAATTCTTTCTTAGAGAAAGAGCATCAAGGGACCACGAAAGTACCGGTTATCCATGGTTACGCCATAGAACTGGTATTTGCATGCGAAACGCCGAGATAGAATACCCTAGAATTGGCAGAATAAAGGTTATGAGTCATCGATGCACAACGATATGATAAGATCCTTTTGAGTGAATCCTCTCCGCAGGATACTATGCACCTGCAGAACGACACCGCATAATAGCACTGGAAGACAAGGGCATACCTATGGACCCACCTACTAAACATGAGGCAACAAGATACGGTGGCTGTAACTTTACCGAAACTTCCGGGGGTCAAAACTTGGGACCACTATACAGGAGGAAGCACTACGTTTATGGTCCAATCAAAGCCAGAGGACGTACTTGCCACTGACAGGAATGTCCGCGAGGGGCTACCGGTGCAACCGTGTAGCCTGTACACAAATCCCTACCAGATCGACCACCGAGACAGACATAGAGCCGAACAATGAGCCGAGTACATTGGACCGCATTGGTACTACTGTAGAAATTGCAATTGATACAGCCTCGGCGCTCACCGCGCCCAGGAAGTCCCCTGTATTGATGACATTTTCAGAGAAAAGACGCTGTGTTGTGATACAGTAACTTGAAACGTAGTAATCGGGGTGACATAAACCTGAACTTGAAGTCACGAAGGCATATAGAAGTCTCGGACAAAACTTGAGTCGTGCCCACCTTGAAGGTCGTGTCGCATCATCAGCTTGTAATAACAAACAAGTCACATGTCCCCATATTCTCACGGTCGTACTATCACTACAAGCCCCACTATATGAGTAATTAGCATACTACTTGAGGAATGATGCATGATGTCGGTTGTGCACAAATCGGCTCCAGCAATGCCCTCGATCTACGTACATATTGTAGAAGCATGGGGACGACAGGAGGGATACGGAAATGAGTCTAGTCAAACTTAGTGAAAGCTCTCTGATAGTAAGCAAAACCTATGTGAATAGTAACACGTATTTTATTGCAGGAATGATTTCCGCGGTAACCCATACCCATAGTACCCGGACCGAATACGCTATGGCTGTACCCAGGTGCCTACACATTTTTCCAGCCTAAACCTCTTTACTCCGTCCTCGACGCCCCACGGCACCTCGTCTTCCCAATGGCTCACAACAACCACGGCCTGTTCCTCGCCAACACCCACCCCGCCTCGCAAGTACGCCCGCGCGGCGCGCACCATACCGTCGTCCATGCCAGCCCACACCTCGTCGAGGAGTACGAGCGGCGGGCGTCCAACAAGGGCGCGCATCAGGAGGACGACGCTCTGCACGCCCGCGGGGAGCGCCGCGAACGGGCGCCGCGCGAATTCCTCCGTCGTCTCCCCTCCCGCAGACGCACCGCTGCCGCCCCACGTGTGCGGCCCGAGTCCACGGAGGACCGCCCAGACACGCTCCTCGCGCCACGCGCGCTCGTGCGCGCTCAGCTCGCCGCTCGCGCCCAGACCTGTTCCGAGCCCGCGCGGTCCGAGCGGGACAAAGCCGCCCTCAAAGCCCGTCGCGACGGCCTCCCACACGCTCATGTCGCGGGCGCGGGGCCAGGCGTTGTATAATTCCGGTGAGACAACGCCGATGCGCGTGCGGAGGTAGGCCGTCGCGTGTGCGCGCCGTGCCGAGCCGAAGAGCGTCAGCGCGGACGTAGGGCCTCGTTGGGTGTAAGACTGTGGGTGGTCGCCGGTCAGGACGGACAGGAGCGTAGTTTTACCAGAGCCTATTGGGCCTGATGAGACGCGCTGTCCGACTTTTTTTCTAAGAGCTCACCGTTTGCGCCTTGAAGGTGCCAGCGATCGCCCGAGCGAATGGTCCAATTGATGTCTTTAAGCACCTGTACTGAATTTATCACAAGCTGGGCGCGGTAGCTGAGGTGGCTCACGTGTCGTTCGTGATATCTAACATTGACGTTCTGCATGTCGACGAGTACTTTGGCCTCAGCGTCGAGATTCGGAATGTGCACGGGGGAGGTCGAACGAGAGGCTTCTTTTGTGCGAGAATCTTTCAGCTCCTGCAATATTGTCGTTTTTTCTCCCGTTTTTACACGTCCGTCCTGTACCAGAGCGATGTGATCAATCCACTCGGGGACCGGATCCTGTAAGCGCAGACCCATAATGATACGAGGGTTATTGGAGGCATGGACCGAGTGAAGGAGACTGAACAGAGTAGGACGCGTTTTAAAATCGAGTCCAGCTTGAATGGTCTCTGTGAGCCGGACTTTGTCCCTGACGCAGAACCAGACACTTACTCAAAGGTTCATCGAGCAGAAGGATATCAGGCTGTTCTAGGAGTGCCTTTACGATTCTGGCCCGTCGTGTTTGTCCGTTGCTAAGAGCAATTAGGGGAAGGTCAAGCAAGTCTTTGAGTCCCAACTTGTCGATCAACTCCTCGAACCGTCGTCTTCTCTCCGCCCGCAAAACTGCATCTTCTTGCTCATGACCTGTCGCGGATCTGTCGACGATGAAAGACTTGATAGAGTCCCGTATAAGGCCCGATTCCTCGAGGAACATGCTTTGTCGCAGCGTGAGGCGATCTTCCTCGCGCACGGCACCATACCGAGCGGTATAGTCGTAGAACGAACCTCCCGATGCACGTGGTCGATGTGCAAATGAGACAAGGCATACGGCCTCATTGATAGGTCGCGAGTTCAGTGATATGGATGGTAAGGGTCCGGCAGGAGGAGGCGGTGATATTCGAGTGTTTCCTAGTAGGGTCTGTGTATCGCAGGTAAACAAACAGCACTCTCGGCGGGAAAGGGGAAAGCAGAAAGCAGGGGAGAAAGCACAACATGCCACAGACTAAGGTTACAGGTAACCAAGTTGAGAAACGATAGGTTTCTTTCTTCACCTCGAGTAATGCTGTCTTCTCTCCGGCACCAGACCCAACTACCGCCCAGCTTTCTCCTTCGCGCACCGTCCAGTCGACACCAGTGAGAACAGGTCGTGCACTGTCCGAATCTCCAAAACGATAAATATTGGCCTTTGGGATATGCACAACATAGGAAGACAAGTGACGGGCTCCGAGTCTGATCATACTGCGAGCAGCCATTGACCCGGGCCAGCGTAAGCGATCGGCTGTCCAAAAGCAGGTTTGTGGCCCTCGGGGTGAGCATCACGTGTGATATGTTAGGGGAAATTGCCCAGATCACGTGCACTCCCCACGATCAAACTCGATGAGACAACGATGACGAGTCGTCGTTAAAGCTCAACTATATGCGCATTCAGACCATGTTATTGCGATCAACATGACCATCTCCTCAAATTTACAGACTATCTTCTCTTTCCGCACTGGTTCGACAACTGTGCTCGCTTCCCTCTTCTATTTGGCTGTATTCGTTTCTCTCTACACGACTCAATCTGGCCCACGAGTTCCCGGCGTTGACAGACAACATAAACTAGATCTCAGTGTCGATCAAGCATACAGAGACCTACATCTGGTGAGTTCATATGCCCATTTTCGATTCTTCGTCCATCTCCTATCTTTTCTAATAGGTTGCGGAACGACCACATCCCTACAATTCGCGACAAAATGACGTTGTACGCCGTTTCCTGCTACAAAGGTTACAAGACATTGCAAAAGGACATGACTTCGTCCATGTCGACGACGATATTCGGACTAATGCGGCATTTTTGGACGGTTCACGAGCTGTATACTTTCAAGGGAACAACATTCTGACGAAGATCGACGGTACGGACAACGCAACTGAGGGTGCGTGCTTTAATCTTCCGCTCAAAAGGTGGTTGTGAAATTGGGTTTATGGAAAGGTAATGGGGTGCTATTCTCGGCCCACTTTGACTCTGTCTCGACGGCTCCTGGTGCAACAGATGACGGCATGAGCGTCGTGGCGCTCCTGCAACTAGTCAATGTCCTCTGCAAGAATCGCCCTAGGCGAACAGCAGTCTTCAATATCAACAATGGGGAGGAGGATGGCCTGCACGGTGCCCACACGTGCGTTGTTTTCATTTACCTCTCTCCGACTCTCGTTACAGGGGCCATCCAGATTTTTGCGGCATTCGTGGTCTGATTTGACATCGACTTTTCTCAACATTGAGGGTGCGGGTTCTGGCGGGTATGCTTTAAGCTTCCCGTTGCCCTTTACCACCTAAAACTGTTTTGATCAGCCGCCCGTTCCTCTTCCGTACCACGTCATATGAGGTCCTCAGGGCTTTCCGTTCCGCCCCGCATATGCATGCCGATGCCATTTCCCAAGATGCTTGGGATCAGCGCATAATTCGCTCAGATACAGATTACTCTATCTATTCTGCTCCTCGCACCTGGGGAGCCTCTTCTCTGACAAACACCAACGCCACTGCTCGTGGTTATGTGGGTCCTGGGGGCGGTATGCAAGGTGCAGACATCGCATTTTACACTGGACGCTCGCGATACCATACCATGGACGACACCATCCGCGGAATGGGCGATGGTGGTGCCCAAAAGTCCCTCTGGTCTTTGCTGGAGCTCCTACACTCCGTTAGTGATAGCGTGCTCAACGGCAGGTCGGACCACATTGACAGCGGCAAGAATGAAAGGGCCGTCTACTTTGAGTGTAGGTGACTTTTCGTCTTCGGGTCTCATTACTTACGCGTGTTCACCAGTATTCGGCGTCTATCTGGTCGCCTTTCCTTTCCACGTGTTGCTGGTTGCCGAGATAATTCTCCTCGTTGTGGGTCCCATCCTCCTCGCTGGTCTCGGTTACGTCCTCGTTCAGCAGTCAATCCTCTCGGCTCCACTTCCGGCTCGAATGCAATGGAGTTCAGACTTTCGAGGATATGGCCGATTTTGGCTTGCACTTGTTCTGGGGGCTGGTGCCCAAGCTGGGTTGGTAGTCGGCTTCCTCAAGATAAATCCTAATGTTTGTGCCCCCCTCCTCGACTCTGCGGATCACTGATCATCCTGTAGACTGCTCATTCCCATCCAGTTGCCACTTCGCTCTCCGCATTCTCACTTGCTTACCTGTCTCTGGTCATTCCACTCCAACTTGCTCAGCGCCTGCGACCTATTCCGCCTAGTAGGCAGCGGTCTATCATACTGGTTGAGCTTTATGGGCTCACCTGGGTCTTTCTCGCTACCATCACTTTTCTAACACAACGGGTCGTCATAGCTGGGTTATATTGGATCGCGCTCTGGAATGCTTCGTTGCTAGTCGCTGCAGTCCTTGGTGGGTTTGAGGGCCTATGGGGTACCGGAAAGGCGGGTAGAATAGTCCTCCCCCGAGACGAAAGCGAGAGCGAGGAAGACCCCCATCCTCGTGGGCGGCATCAACAACGAGATGGGAGCGAGACTTCCGAGACCACGCCCCTACTTCGGCGGCACACCTCCCCAACTCACTCGTTGGTACTTGATGAGACAGCCCAAGACAAAGCCTACTTCTGGTGGATTTTCCAGTTTGTGATCTCCACGACCGCACCAGTCGTAAACTTGGCTACCATCTACACCATCTGGATTCGTGCTATGCCTCAAACGATCCCTGACGGTGGTTGGGTCGGTATAGGTACGTCACTTCACACTGTAAGAGTGCCAAACAAACTTGTCCCCGACAGTGTATGCGCCGATCTCACTACTCTGTTTCCTCATCCTTCTCCCGTTGGCACCCTTTGTACACAAGGTGCATCGGGCGCTCACTATCGTCATACTTCTTGTCTTCATTTCTTCTACTGCATACGCTTGGATTGCAACACCCTTCACACCAAACACCCGCCTCAAAGTGTACTTCGCTCATCGGGTCGAACTGACAAACGTGTCCACGACAGCTCCGAGTCCGCAGCTGACCCGCGCTATAACGCAGCTGAACCTGATCGGGGGTTACGGTCCGCGCCTCGCGACGACACTTCCGTCATCTCAGCACTACAGCGACGATTCGAGCGAAAAATGCGGAGCGGGCGAATTGGGCCTGACAAAATGCGAGTGGGCAGTTCCTCCAGCCCTGAACCCGTCCATTCCTGGCGCGAAGGAGGACCCATGGTTCGTTGCAAATGTCACGCGCCGCGGGCCTGCCTCGTTCCGCATCGAGATCGAGGGCGTACAGACGCGCGCGTGTAGAATCTACATCGACAGTCATAGTATCCAACGGTACCGCGCACGCACTGTTGGGAACCCACAAATGGAATGGACCACATTCGACATTCCTGCGAGCAAGGAGAGGGATATCCACCTACTGGCGCTCTGGGCACGCTCGTGGGAAACGAAGAAGTTCCAAGTAGACCTCGAATTGGATGCGAGAAATGAGGAGGGAGACGAAGAGCCAATCGCGGGCAGGGTGTCGTGCTTGTGGAACGATGGGCCTGGGGGTGCGCTGATCCCCGCACTGGATGAGGCGCGTGCGTTCTTACCTGAGTGGGTCGCGATCACCAAGGCCGGAAGCGGGCTTGTAGAGGCTAGTAGTGGATTTGTGTTGTAGTATTTTTTTTGGACAAACGTCGTGTTGTAGTATTTACATTATACATTACAGCGAATCCAAAACAGGGGCCTTGGCTGCGTACCCATCACAAGATAACTATTTGATACCTTGGATAACTATTTAATAACTACGTATTTGGGGGATACCAAATTTCCTGAGAATTTCAAACTATACTTAACTATAAACCCTGCCATTTGTACGCAAGCGGCCCCCTGTTTTGGATTTCACTGTAACTTACTGTAAGTATGTGCGCGCACCGCGCACTGTCTTGTGTCTGAGCAGGATGGCTTCAAGGGAGACCTGCGGTGCTGGCAGGAGCGTGACAAGTACATTATTCAATGGACACACAGTTAGCGTGAGTTACGAAGCGGAAAGTTACAATTTGCGTTTGCATGCAGTATAGTGACCCCTTCTGGATACGCCGGACCCCGCAAAATAGAAGCGTACAATTTTTCAACGACTCTCCGGCTCCAACATAACAAGGTAGTATTCCTCTCCAGTGTACTAGTATAGCGTGGCTCACACAGGTACTACTCACTGATCTCACAGGGAATGGCATATGTGACTACCTCCGGATCTGGTTCTACATTGTCCATGTTCAATGACATATGTTCGATCCAATGAGTCGAATGACCCTCACCGATGTAATTAATCTATTTGGCTATCAGATGCAGTGAAGCCTCCTTGGAGGCATCTCTCAATGCCTCTCTGCAATGTCAGAAGATAGGTTTCCGGAATCTCGGCAGAGAAGCCCTTGTGTGTGCAAGATAAGAGATCCCCAAGGAGATCCTAACGTAGTCTCATGCGAACACTGCACATACCTTGAGGAGGGGCGAGCTAAACATCTTGTCGACCGTTCCACCATTTAGGCCGACCAGCATGGCTTGGTCATTGATCACTTCATCAGAAGCACTTTTCTTAAAGACGACGATATACTCTGAGGATAATGTGAGCTTTCCCGGGCTATATTTGTGATACAATACGACGGGATCATACTCAAGATCGTGCTTCTACTTTCAAACACACTTTCAGACATGAGGGGACGGTCTTGTTGAAGGTGACGGTGACGGTAAGTGGGAATTAAGTGAGAGTCTCCCTTGATACAAGTTAGGCCCAAGGTTAGGACAATGACAATGACAATTAGGCGGTGCTCAGCGCTCAGCCGCAGCACCTACTCATCCACCCGCAGCGTTGTCCTGACATGGACATCTATATAGTATATTGGAACTTGTAGACTTTATCGTATTTGACATGCGCAGTTTAGCGCTGAGGTGAACATCACGTGTGTGACATTTCTGGGGAAACTGCTGCCTGGATTACCCCCACGATCAAATTCAATGAGAAAACGGCTACACGTTATTGCGATCGATATGATCATCTCCTCAATTTCACAGACTATTTTCTCTTTCCGCAGTGGTTCGACGACTGTTCTCGCCTCCCTCTTCTATTTGGCTGTATTCCTTTCTCTCTACACAACTCAATATGGCCCACGAGTTCCCAGCGTTGACAGACAGCGTACATTAGGTCTCAGTGTTGATCAAGCATTCAGAGACCTACATCTGGTGGGTTCATTTGCCATGTTCGATTTGTCATCCATCTCCGACCTTTGCTAATAGGTTGCAGAACGACCTCATCCCTACAATTCGCGACAAAATGACGTTGTACGCCGTTTCCTGCTACAAAGGTTACGAGACATTGCAAATGGCACGACTTCGTCCATGTCGACGACGACATTCGGACCAATGCAGCATTTTTGTACGGTTCACGAGCTGTATACTTTCAAGGGAATAATCTTCTAGTGAAAATTGACGGTACAGACGACGCAACTGAGGGTGCGTGCTTTAATCTTCCGCTCAAAAGGTGGTTGTGAAATTGGATTTATGGAAAGGTGGTGGGGTGCTATTCTCGGCCCACTTTGACTCTGTCTCGACGGCTCCTGGTGCAACAGATGACGGTATGGGTGTTGTAGCGCTCCTGCAACTAGCCAATGTCCTTTGCAAGAATCGCCCCAGGCGAACAGCAGTCTTCATATCAACAATGGGGAGGAGGATGGTCTGCACGGTGCCCACACGTGCGTCGTTTTCAATCGCCCCTCTTCGGTTCTCATAAAAGGGGTTGTCCAGATTTTTGCGGCGTCCCTGGTCCGATTTGACATCAACTTTTCTCAACGTCGAAGGTGGGGGTTCTGGTGGGTACGCATTGAAATTCCCGATACTCTTTATCCCCTTAAACCTAACACTTTTTAATCAGCCGCCCAATCCTCCTTCGTACAACGTCATATGATATCCTCAAGGCTTTCCGTTCCGCCCCGCATATACACGCCAATGCCATTTCCCAAGACGCTTGGGATCAGCACATAGTTCGCTCAGATACAGATTACTCTGTCTATTCTGTTCCTCGCACTTGGGGAGTCTCCTCTTTAACACAAACCAACGTCACTAGTCATGGTTTTGTGGGTCCTAGGGGCGGTATGCAAGGTGCAGACATCGCATTTTACACTGGACGCTCGCGATACCATACCATGGACGAAACCATCCGCGGAATGGGCGAAGGTGGCGCACAGAGGTCCCTTTGGTTTTTGTTGGAGCTTCTACACTCCGTGAGCGACAGTATACTCAATGGCAGATCGGACCCTATTTCCAATGGCGAGAACAAAAAGGCTGTCTATTTTGAGTGTAGGTGACTTTCATTCTTTGGGTCTCATTACTGACGCGTGTTCACCAGTATTCGGCGTCTATCTGGTCGCCTTTCCCTTCCACGTGTTGCTGGTTGCCGAGATAATTCTCCTCGTTGTGGGTCCCATCCTCCTCGCTGGTCTCGGTTACATCCTCGTTCAGCAGTCAATCCTCTCACCTCCATTTCTTGCTCGAACGCGGTGGGGTTCAGACTTTCGAGGATATGGCCGATTTTGGCTTGCACTTGTTCTGGGGGCTGGTGCCCAAGCTGGGTTGGTAGTCGGCTTCCTCAAGATAAATCCTAACGTTTGTGCCCCCCTCCTCGATTCTGCGGATCACTGATCATCCTGTAGACTGCACATTCCCATCCAGTTGCCACTTCGCTCTCCGCATTCTCACTTGCTTACCTGTCCTTGGTTATTCCGCTCCAACTTGCTCAGCGCCTGCGACCTATTCCGCCTAGTAGGCAGCGGTCTATCATACTGGTTGAGCTTTATGGGTCTTTCTCGCCACAATCACTTTTCTGACACGGGTCGTCATAGCTGGGTTATATTGTATCGCGCTCTGGAATGCTTCGTTGCTAGTTGCTGTAGTCCTTGGTGGGTTTGAGGGCCTATGGGGTACCGGAAAGGCGGGTAGAATAGTCCCCCCCAGAGATGAAGGCGATGGTGAGGACCCCCATCCTTGCGGGCAGCGTCGACAACGAGATGGGAGCGAGACTTCCGAGACCACGCCCCTACTTCAGCGCATCTCCCCGAGTCACTCGTTGGTGCTTGATGAGACAGCCCAGGATAAAGCATACTTCTGGTGGATTTTCCAGTTTATGATCTCCACGACCGCACCAGTCGTAAACTTGGCTACCATCTACACCATCTGGATTCGTGCTATGTTCCAAACAATCCCTGACGATGGTCGGGCTGGTATAGGTGTGTCGTGCTTCGCATTGTAAGAGTGTCAAACAAACTTGTCCCCGACAGTATATGCGCCGACCTCAGTGCTCTGTTTCCTCATCCTTCTCCCGTTGGCACCCTTTGTGCACAATGTGCATCGGGCGCTCACCATCGTCATACTTCTCGTCTTCATTTCTTCCACTGCATACGCTTGGACCGCAACACCCTTCACATCAGACTCTCGCCTTAGGGTCTTCTTCGCCCATCGGGTCGACTTGACGAACATGTCCGCGACAGCTCCGAGTCCACAGTTGATCCGCGCTGTGACGCGGTTGGACCTGATCAACGGCTACGGTCCGCGCCTAGCGGCGACACTTCCGTCATTTCAGTACTATGGCGATCATCCATGCGAGAGGTACAGGGCCGACAGTTTTGGCTCTACATGCGAGTGGGCAGTTCCTCCATTCATGCAACCGTCCATTCCTGGTGCGAAAGAGGGCTCATGGTTCATTGCAAATGTCACGCGCCGGGGACCAGCTTCGTTCCGTGTCGAGATCGAGGGGGTGCAGACACGCGCGTGTAGAATCTACGTCGACAGTCATAGTATCCGACGGTACCGCGCGCGCACCATTGGGAGCCCACAGATGGAATGGAGCACGTTCGACATTCCTGCAAGCAAGGAGAGGGACATCCACCAGCTGGCGCTCTGGGCACGTTCGTGGGAAACAAAGAAGTTCGAAGCAGACGTCGAGTTGGATGCGAGAAATGAGGAGGGAGATGAAGGGCCAATTGTGGGCAGGGTGTCGTGCTTGTGGAACGATGGGCCTGGGGGTGCGCTGATCCCCGCACTGGACGAGGCGCGCGCATTCTTACCTGAGTGGGCCGCGATCACCAATGCTGCGAGCGGGCTTGTAGAGGCTAGTAGCAGATTTGTGCTGTAGTATTGTAATGTTGCATACGTGTCCGTATCAGCTGGACATACTGCGGGAGGATGGCGTGGTGGAAGGTGCTGCGGCCGAGGATATTGTCTCACGGATTTACGTCACCGTCTGTTATCGGAAGGTCTTTGTCCTTGATGAAAGGATCCAGCCCTGCCAGCGTGTACGCCGCAGCCGCAGCTACTTTTCCCTTTCACATAGACAAGTCTCTTCGTCGCTGCATATACCACCCGCTATATAAGTCACCCAGCTCCTCACTGTACCGTGTCACTCTGTCGTCTAGACTGACGCAGAAGGATGCCCAAGCGTATCCCGACGCCCCCGCCTCCCGAGGATGAACCGAGATACCTGACCGTGGTGCACCCATATCCTCTTCATGCAAATCTGGAACTTCACGCGGATCGACGCACGCTCGCGCTCTGGCTGGCGTGCTGTACGGGCAAGGATGTGTTGCTGGCTATGTTCCACAAGCCCGCAGTGAGTCCATCCGAGGCTCTCGTCTTATTCACCAATTCCCAACCCACGCATCCCGAAGTCTCCAGGAATGGTCGTTATCGAGGTCGATCGCGAGTTCGACAGGTTCGATGAGCTGCTGGGGTTGCACGCGTGGTCCGGGTTCCTGTTGAAGCCGTCCGAGGAGCAGAAGGACAAGTCTTCAAAAGTGTTCTACTGCACTTACAATACGGGCCGTCTGGTCGAGAAGAATGGTCTGCCCGCGAGTCAATTCACTCTTTTTACTCACTCACATTTCGTAGGCTGGAAACGCGTAAACATCGAAGAACATTGGTTTCATGGGTGGACTCGTAACAATGCGTGAGTGGCAGCGACATATCTTGCAATTCTCACCATAACCGTATCTTAGCATCATTAAATATCCGTACCCAAAGACATCATATTGTGTTGTCCCTTCAGAGGCAAAGACCGGCGCCCCAATGTGCCGCCCTCTCCCACAACGATCGTTTCCTGTCCCGCCTCCAAAGCCGGCACCAATAGGTAAGTCCAGCATGCCCGATTCCTTTTGGGTTTTCTAGTTGACACCCAACTTGCGCGATAGTCGGCTCTCCAGAATGGCTAGCATCTAGGAATGACAATACGTCTGCTAGCCCAGCACCATCATCCACAAAAAAAGGCAAAAAGTCCGTGGCGAGCGACACCGCCTCCGTAACGAGCGCCCGCTCGAGAAGCACAAAATCGTTCTCTCCGCCACCTACACAGTCTCCCACGCCATCGGTGATGGCCAACTACCGTGCCAAGAACGACCCCGCCTGTACGTGGCTATTTCTTAGAGCGAGGGCGCATATCTAACGTTCGCAGGGAAACGCGGCCCTCCTTCTATTGCTTCCGTGGCATCGGCTGTCACATCTCGTGCACCCAGTACCGTTGGTACCTCGAGCGCTCGGTCCTCGCGAGCGGCTGCCGCTCCGCCTGCTCCTCCAGGCCTGGGTCCTGCGTCCACTCCACAGTCCCTAACGCCCGGCCGCTTCAACTGGAGTGAGGATGTGGAGCGCTTTGAATCTGAGCAAATCAGCAACCCGCCCGCTCGTAGCCCAGCCCCGAGCGTCTCCACCGGTCCTGCGAGACGCCAGCCTTACGACCCCGACGGCCCCATTGAGCCGTCGCGGGTCTATGAATATAACGAAGAGGACCAACCGAGACACTCGGCAGCAGCTGCTATGTCGGATATTTTCGAAGACTCCATCGCTCCAATTGCCACCCCCGTTAGGAGCGGCAGGGGCGGAACTAAACCGTTGGGTATTGACGACCCCGACTATGACCCGTGGAACCCGCCCGCGGAGGTAGCTGACCCCATGGACGATGAGTCCCAAGCAGGCGACGCGGAGACGGTATGGGAAGATTACCCCAAACCCCGACAGGAGCTGCCGACCAAAGTGAAGAAGAAGGGAACATGGGACTGCCCCCAACATGGGCCGCTCTGTAACCCCGGAATCTGCAAGGAGCGCGCGC
>QFDY01005358.1:0-10825 GCA_003315925.1 Lactarius sp. MG121
ACACCCCAAGCATCGATTACCTGGGGGTAATCATTGAAAAGGGGGTGACTCGCATGGACCCCGTCAAAATTTCCGGCATCAGAGAATGGCCCACTCCAAAAAACGTCAAACAGGTGCAATCCTTCTTAGGTTTCTGCAACTTCTACCGCACCTTCATCAGAAATTTTGCCACCTACACACGCCCCCTCAACAAACTCATGCATAAAGATGTCGAATGGACATGGACAACTGCAGAACAAGAAGTGTTTGACAAAATCAAAAAACTTGTCATGGAAGAACCAGTACTCGCACATGCCAACCTGGAAGAACAATTCGAACTAGAAGTAGATGCATCAGGATTCGCAGTAGGGGCAGTACTACTCCAACACAAAGAGGATGGCAAAAGACACCCCATCGCGTACTACTCAAACACCCTCAGCACTGCGGAACGGAACTACAACATCTATGACCTGGAACTCCTGGCAATTGTTAAAGCACTGAGGAACTGGCAACACTATCTAGTGGGATCTCCACACAAGATCAAAGTCTTCTCAGATCACATGAACCTGCAAAACTGGCGCTCCCCACAAAAGATAAGTCGCCGAGTAGCCTGGGAAGTACTTGAACTCTCTGAATATGACATTGAGATTCACCACATTAAGGGAACAGCAAATGGAAGAGCCGACGCCTTATCTAGACGCCCAGACTACGACCAAGGAGAAGGTGACAACGAGCATGTTACAGTACTACCAGACGAGGTCTTTGTCAGAGCGACATCATTGGACACCACCAAAGACCCACTCCGAATCAATGCCACCATATTGGTCCAGGAAATGGAAAAGATCAACCCGATATATGCGCAAGACGCTGATAAGATACGCCCATGGATAGACCCACATGGCCTCAAACGGATCGAAGGTACCTGGTATAAGAATGGAAGACGCGCAGTCACAGGGGGACTCCATGAAAAACGCGAAATCATCAAAACGCATCATGATCCTCCCATATATGGACACCCCGGAATCAGCCGCACTATCAAACTTGTGGAACGATACTACTGGTGGCCAGGATTACGCCAAGAAGTCATGGACTACATCAAAGGATGTGCTGATTGCCAAAGAATCAAAGTCAACACCAGGGCCATCAAAGCGCCATTACGCCCAATATTCCCCAAACCGGAAGCTATGCCATTTGAAACCATCGCCCTTGATTTTATCACTAAACTTCCGACAGCACAGGATTGCGATGTGATCCTCACGATAACGGATCATGATTGCACAAAGATGTCCCTGTTCATCCCCTGCCAAGAAGAGATATCAGCTGAAGGAACTGCTGCCCTGTACATGAAACATGTATTCCCTCGATTCGGATTACCTGGCAAGATAATCAGCGACAGAGATCCACGGTTCGCATCAAAATTCACACGTGAACTATGCAAAATCCTTGGAATTGAGCAAAACATATCGACGGCCTACCACCCACATACTGACGGACAGTCAGAACGCACCAACCAGTGGTTAGAGCAGTATCTACGATTCTGGGTCAATGAAAGGCAAGACGACTGGATCCACTACCTCCCCATGGCTGAGTTCACACACAATAATTGGCCAAGCGAAACCACTAAAGAATCCCCATTCCAGCTTCTTATGGGATATAACCCCCGTGCTGATTGGACCGACAGACCATCGCCAATTCCACAAGTAGCACTCAGGGTCAAACAGTTCAAGGAACTCCGCCAGTGCGCGCAGTCATTAATGATCAAAGTGCAGCAGGGGTGGATCAAGGCCAAAGATACGCCCAAGTTCCAAATAGGGGATCAAGTATGGCTAGAAGGACGCCACCTACATACCCATCAGCCAACAGCGAAACTCGCAGCATGAAGACATGGCCCGTTTAAGATTGCCCAGGTGATGTCTGCAGTCAACTATCGATTAGAACTTCCCACGCAATGGCAGATTCACCCAGTGTTCCATGTGGATTTCCTTACGCCCTACTGCGAAACACCCATGCACGGACCTAATTATCAGCGCCCACCACCCAATCTGGTTGGTGGCGAAGAAGAATATGAGGTCGAGAAGATTCTAGACTCTCGGCGGTTCGGCAGAAGTTGCAAATTGCAGTATTTGGTCAAATGGAAGGGATACCCTGACTTGGACAACCAGTGGGTCGACAAGGATGATGTATTCGCAGACGACGCAATTCAGGAATTCAAAAATTCCAACCCCGCTCGGGAAACACATATAAGCGCAGGGAAATCCCAAGAGACGTCCCCACCTCCTTCCTCTACTACCACCACTACTCATGCGTCCTTCCTCCCCAGTCAACTTCTGCTATGTTGTCAACACCAAGTTATCTGCACCTTACCAAGTACAGTCCACGCCACCGTCACCCTTGTCGTCTACCCTCGCCCTTCACCAACGAGGAGATTGTCCTCCTTCCACCCTGCCATCCTGAGTTCCTTCACCATCCCCCACTCTTTATTCTGAGACCAATCAGCCCAGTCAACTTGGAAGCAACTACGTCCCAACCAGAGTGCCTACTCCAGCGGGCGACGAACAAGGGTATGTACCCAGTCACCCATCATCCCCACTGGGACCCGACGAGGGCGGGGATCCGTATGACCCAGCCGAACACCTCGAGACGCATCCGTATTTGCGTTACGCCACCCATCTCACCACGACACACTCGGAAACCCCCCTGCTATGCGGACCCACCAGGGAGGCTCTCACACTACCGGCACTGCCTCAATCCACGCTTGGCCGCAATCAAGAGGAGGAACATATGTCGGAGGCCGAAGATCAGCCGGAGACTCCCCCTCCCAGGGGATATCAGTTCAATTGGGGAGTACACTACATTCCCTTTCAGATTCGAGATGCTCAAGAACATCTTTGGCCCGCCCAGTATACTCAGCTCATCCTCACCGCCGACCCCTTCGTCCTTGCCTTCCAAAATGGAAGCAACCAGCAATACGGCAAACCCGTTCACACCGTCCCCTATTACGACCAGCAGTCCACTTCCCCCACTTACACCGACAACGACCTCATGTTCCTGCTCTCCGATGCAGGACTAGTCGATTCAGTTGATCAAGCCCTTCTCCACATGAAGGACGCCACTCTTGTGGCCGAGATACACCGTTACCGGTGTATGACTCTCAGTTGGCGCATGCAGCAACACCAGGTGGCAGCAGAGCAGATGAAGCTGGAGCGCATAGAGATCGAAAGGAATCGGTGCGTAGCTCGACTCCAGCGCGCCCACGCGGTCGACCACATCGAGAATGAGCGGTCCTCGCTCCATCAAGGTCCGAAGGCGGAGGAAGATGCGAAGGAGATAGAGGTGATCCGCCACATGCGATCCCTGGGCACTAACCCTCTTGCGGTCATGTGTGGTCAAGCTGGGGCTTGATCCTGAAAAGGGGGTGATGTTACGTTCTGTTCTCGGACTACCCGGCCTGGTTGTGAACCCTGACGTATTCGCGATGACTTGGTATGTCAGGAGTAATGTGTCATGGACTTCAGATCTTGTTACCTCGTGTCTCGGCTGACTGATGTTTCCTATTACTGTACGTGATGTGTCTTACGTGCCCCTCCCCGAGTTCTATTGTTGTATGATATCAGTGTTACATTGTGGATGACTGATTCCTAGGATCCCTGTCTTAGGATTTACGTTACTTACGCTATTGGCTACTTACGAGTTCAAGCGGAGCCAGAACTAGCTCCCTTACGTGTACTTAAGCCCTTAGTAGGACAGACCAGGATCCCCATCTTGGTCTTCTTCGAATACCACTGTCTAACTCGTCTCCTGTGCTAAGAGTTCTCGGGAACTCTTAAGTGAACTAGCTCTGGCATATCCCTTAGACCAAGAAGGGATCCCCGTGACCTCTAATCCCCAGTTCCCTCGTGAATGGTGGATACGCCGACCGTTACTTATCCAGATGGGACAACGTGTCATCTCGTATTTGAGTATCTCAGCTCTCAAGTCGCAAGACCTTACAAGTGCTATTACATCATCGACCACCCCTCTTGGAGATACATTCGTAAAGTTGCCAGCCCTCCCCCCAACGTTCCTCTCGACCTTCCCCTCTATACATATTGAGATCACCTTGGAGCATACCAGCGTCATCCAGCCGTATTTCCTGACTCTCCCAACAACCATTGTTTCTGCCCAAAAGGGAACCCATGTTATACAGATGCCTAAGTCAGGCCAACGTCCATGGTAGACATTACAAGCGTCCTGAGTGGAACCAACTTGTCCTCTTGGTTCTCCACTCAGGTGCGCATCTCTTTGTACTTCCTTACCTCTGCCTATCTAACTTGTCCTCTTGGTTCTCCACTCAGCCTGCCACCGTGTGACACCGCGTGCTTTGACCTTGTATAAAGGTCTTGTTAGTGTATGCCCGCTCCACGTCGACTGTAGGTCTAGCGCATGATTTATCTCCACGTCAAGCTTGGGTCTCACCCTTGACAGTTCACTCCCATTTCACTTGACTTGGCATAGCGTTAAGTCATACCGCTACATTAGGACAAGTTCCTTCACACTCTTGAGCCCTTCATTGCTCACCAGTCGTTTGATCCTTTTCAGGTGGTAGATGTCCACCAGTCCCTAGTGTTATCCACCTCACTCTTTGCCTGTGGACCTTCGTAAGCAGAATCTGTGCAGTTGTGGTACATTTGTAGTGTCCGTAAAACCGGCATACAGTGTGCTTGCCTTTATTGGGTCTATCTGGTCATCAGTAGACTGCTCTGGGCACAGGTTGCAGAACTGGTCACCACGCCAGATAAGCTGCAATTTGACTTCGAGCCAGCCAGGCCTAGCCTGCAACAGCTGTACATGAAGTAAACAGAAAAGTTTGAGAGCGCTTCAGCATGAGAGGCAGCCAACAGGTCGAGAAGACTGAGGCAGACAGCCTTGTGGCTCTACACTTCCCATTACATCATTCCTGAGTGTTCAGTTATCGCCGCAGCCTCGCGCAGTGTGAAATATCACTGTGTATCGGTCTTGCTTGATCCAACTCTCTCTACACCTTCAGCTTAGCATTTCGCGGCTGTTGTATCCCGATGTCTAATAAACCACCCATATTTTCACCCTGCCTCGTTTCTTTACAAACACTCGTGCCCACCTACGTCGTCTCTTTAGGAGGAGACAAGCACTATCACCACCCCCATTGTCACCAGAAGCCTCTGCCACCGCATCGCTTTGAGTCTTAGAGGAGCCTCGTTCTCGCCCCTCTTCTCCTACACCATCATCAACGCTCTCCTCCTCCCCAACAATCGGACACCTCTCTGCGGCATCATCCACAACCCTAGTTAACGAGGACACTTGGTACGAAGGGTTCCAAGTAAATGAACCTCCCCGCACCACCACCGAAACCATTGTTCAGGCTCTCTACTTCTTCCCTGGTGTACATCAAGTACTTGAAGAAGAGTATCCCAGAACCGCGACCATTCCTGGAACCGACTTCACCATTGAAGATCTTATTCTCTTCGCCGAAGAAATAGTCCCAGTACTCTCTCGCCCCCCATCCCCAATCAAAGAAGACCGTGGCTCCGAAAGCCAAAGCCAAAGCTCATCTAGCTCAGGCTCAGTACCCTCGAGGAGTTAACTCGAAATTCGCCCTCCCTCCCCTCTCTAAGCAAGAGAAGGAGTACGCCGGACGGATTCAAGATTGGGACGACCTACATCCTGACGAGCAACTAGCACTCTTACAGGATTTCAGGGAAGCTCAGTACCACGCGGAGAAAAGAAAGCAAGAAGAAGAATTGAAAGCAATGTCGGCGTCATCGTCCTCCTCATCCCACACAGCACAGCCGGACCCCGCTCCGGCCCCCGCACCTACAGTACCACCTCCACCTCCCACCATCCAAGATTGCATCAACCTAATCAATCAACTCGGACTGGCTATGGGCCATCTTGCGCAGCAGGTCTCTGACCTAACACAGCAAGTGGCCGCCACCCAGGCCAAGCCCAGGAAAGTCGGTGGCAAGGATATAGTGGCCCACCCCAAAGCATGGGATGGAAAAGGCAACTCTACAGATGCCCGCCACTTTCTCACCGCCTTCCACAACTGGGCCTCCTCACAAGAAGATGCTCTCAATATGTGGGAGCCGATCCTTCAGTCTTGGATGCCGATAGAGGAAAGGTGGATTGTTGAGACGTCACCAATTGAAGTGTGATGTCTCGTGGGATATGATTAAGTCATTCCCTTCCTTATATGGTATCTGACCCTTATGGTTAGATTATGGACTTCCGGACTAGTACGGACCGGTTATTGTTTATCTTTATTTTGTAGTTCCTTATTAGGTTCTCCTTGTTCTTATTGTTAAGATACCGGACTCATCCGCTTTAGGCGGTTTTATTGTTCTCTGCCCTCCAATGGCATTTCTCCCTCTGGCGCACAGACCAGGTGTATTTTGTTTGAATCACCAGTGCGCACAGACCATTCTTAGCTAAGCGTCCTGTATATAAGGTCTGCTGTTTTCACCCTCACACTTCAGAGTTTCTTCAACCTCTGAAGTGTAAGTTCCCTTTACTACTAAGCCTCTCTACCTTACGCTGACATTGTATTAGATACTTTTGTCTCTTAGGTGTGTAGCGCTGCTATAGAGTTTCTTCAACCTCTGAAGTATACTTTTGTCTCTTAGCCGCTCTCGCTTTACCTTGCTGTTAGTGCTGCCAGCTCAACATGAATCACAGCTGCCTTGAACTTGATGGAAGGAGAAGCCAAAACCTGGGCTCTCCCTTACCTCGAGGCAGCCAATGCAGGAGCATTCCCCTTCGTGGGGATATATGATAATTTCATAAAAGAATTCAACCGCCACTTCTCTCCAATGGATGTCCGTGACATCGCCCGAGAGGAGCTCAAAAAGACAAAACAAGGAAAGAGGTCCATTGCTGAATACACATCAATATTCGAGCAATACAGCGGACAAACTGGATGGTCAAAGGCTGACCTCCGCGACCGCTTCTACACCAGTCTCAATGACGAGATTAAAGACATTCTCACCACGACCGAATGGAAGCAAGACACTTTCAACGATCTCAAGGCTACGGCCACACTTATCGACCAACACCTCTGCCAGCGTCGTGCGGAAAAGTCTGGAAAGACTAATCCGCCCACGTCTCATGACCCAGATGCCATGCAGGTTGACACCACGCGCCAACAAAGTTCACAAGGCAACAAAGGGAAGGACGAGTTTAAGAACCAAGCGGAGTACCGAAAATGGATGCAAGGAAAGTGTTACGGTTGTGGGTCCAAGGACCACACAAAAAAGGACAGGAATCACAAATGGGACATCTGCAACTGGTGCCAGAAAGCTGGTCACCGTGCCCCCGTTTGTATGATCAAAAAGCTAGGGAAACCGGCCAAAGCGAAAGCTGTGACTACGACGGAATCCTCAGCCCCTCCCTCCTTATCAAACTCATCCAGTACAGTGGCCACAGCCACCTCTTCCAATACCTCTCAGCCCAAGACGTCCCAGGCAGACGTGGCAAAGTTGATGGAGATGGTTAAAAAGCAGCAAGAGACCATTGAGGCTCTCAAGGCGGCTTTTTAGATCAGGGGTCACGTGTAGCTGTGACCGACCCCTCAAATACAGACTTTGACTTGGCTTCATGTTCTTGTAATATTTGTCTCAGGACTTGCCTCGTTTTGGACTCAAATTCTGTAATTCCTACATACCCAGTGACTGCCTGTAAGTTAGATAGTAGTGATGTTTCAGTTTTGTCGTCTTCTGTTTCTACATCTACATCTGTGTAACGCTACCATGGCGTTTAGTTCGACTTGAACTCGGATGAAGGCATTCACGACTCAGCTAATTGGTTCGACGTATGGAGCGTCTCAGTAATTCCGTAGAATACGACTAAGGCGATCCACAGTATACGCCCCAGTAGTACCAAGGCAACTCCGACTTGATGAGTCAAAAGGGCCAGGGTCTTAGACTCGAAGGTCAAGACTATAAACGGAAGTCTTTTAGAGGCAGGAAAGGCTTCAAAGCCTCTTCTTTAGAAGACGAGTAATAGAGTGGTATTTGAGAAGAAGACCAAGATAGTGCATCTTGGTCCTCGCGATCCACTATTTATACAGATTGCAGAGGTAGCTTTAAAGCTCCTCTCGAACGTAACAACTACTAGCAATAATAGCTCAAACCCTACTACTGCTGTCCTAGTAATGAGTCATGCTAGCAATCACATGCTAACGCGACGTGCTGACTGATGCTACTGTCCATGACTAATCTCTACTTACTACCATAGTCATAACCGTATAGTAAGCGTCTGCATTCACATCTCGTACCGTATAGTGAGTCCTAGAAGCCTGTCCGCAACAATCTGCCTCCGAGATGAACTTTATTGCTAGTTCCTACTCTAAAATAGCTCCTCAGCCAGTCTTAAGGACATTGGCTTCGAGTGTAGCCATGCCGCAAGTGATGAATTCTGATGCAGCACTTTCTTCTTCATTTATTATTCCCGAAACAAAAGATAAAAAATCACATTTTCATATCAGTGTCTATTTATCTGGACGTCATCATACTGTAAAAGTAGCAGCAATGGTAGATTCTGGGGCAACTTCGTTGTTCCTGGACAAAAAGTACGCTGACCGCCATAAAATGCTGCAGATTCCCCTTGAGAGCCCTATCCTCCTCTATAATATAGATGGAACTCTCAACGAAGCCGGTAGCATTACCCACAAAGTTAGACTAAATCTCAAAGTCGGTCCAATGGAAGAAAAATACAACTTTTACGTCACTTCCCTCGGACCAGAGAACATCATTTTGGGGCTACCATGGCTAAGAAACCGGAATCCGCAGATAGATTGGCAGGAAGGCACAATGTGTCTCAACTCCGCCGCTGAAGTAGCACCTGAGGAGCATGAGATAGAGGTGACGTGCATTATGGCGAACCGTATGGAACGCCGCCGTCTCCTTGCGGAGAAAGTGTTGGACACGGTCCATGACGAAGTTTTCTGCCTAGCAGGCTTTACGTATTCCCAGCAGATCGCTGAGAAAGCCATTAATGCTAAGCCTAAGAAGATATTCGAAGAAATGGTACCTCCACACTATCGTGACTTTGCAAAAGTATTCTCTGAGGAGGAATCCCAAAGGCTCCCAGAACATCAACCGTGGGATCACGCCATCGACCTAGAACCAGATGCAGTCAAACACTGGAAGGTCAAAATGTATCCCATGTCACCTGCAGAACAAGTGGAATTAGATAAGTTTTTGGACAAACATATTAAGAAAGGATATCTGGTCCCATCTAAGTCACCAATGGCTTCCCCAGTATTCTTTATAAAGAAGAAAGACAGAAAACTCCGTCTAGTCCAAGACTATCGACGTCTTAATAAAATCACCATTAAGAACCGATATCCACTCCCACTCGCAGCTGACATTATCAATCGGTTGAAGGGAGCAGAGTACTTCACTAAATTTGACGTAAGATGGGGCTATCACAATATTCAAATCCGAGACGGAGATGAATGGAAGGGTGCTATTGTCACCAATCGCGGACTATATGAACCTAAAGTCATGTACTTCGGTATGACTAATAGTCCCGCCACCTTCCAAGCCCTTATGAATGCCGTATTCGCGGATCTCATCGCAAAAGGAGAGGTCGCTGTCTACATGGATGACATCTTGATCTACAGTCACGATCTAAAACACCATCAAAAAGTCGTAAGAGAGGTGTTACAAAGACTGCAGGATCATGACCTCTATCTCAAACCCGAGAAATGCGATTTCGAGAAACATGAAATGGAGTACTTGGGGATGATTATAACCCCTGGAGAAGTGCAGATGGACCCTGGCAAGGTCTCCACAGTAAGGGAGTGGCCAACCCCAACAACCCTGAAAGAAGTAAGGGCTTTCATCGGGTTCGCCAACTTCTATCGTAGGTTCATAAAGGACTTCGCGGCTATTGCCCGACCCCTACATGACCTGACGAAGAAGGACACTCCATGGCACTGGAATCCGGAGCAGCAGAATGCTTTTGACACGCTAAAGGAGCGCTTCGTACAAGAACCCATCTTATGGGTTTACGATCCGCAACTACCCACGTGTGTCGAGACAGACGCATCCGGATTTGCTACGGGCGGCATACTTACGCAAAAGTATCCCGATGGTCTTTGGCACCCTGTTGCGTATTGCTCAGAGTCTATGAGCAAAGAAGAACGCAATTATGAGATCTATGACAGGGAAATGCTCGGCTTAATCTGTGCCTTAGAGGACTGGAGACATTTCCTCGAAGGCATCTCCTTTGAAGTGATCACTGACCACAAAAATATGGAATGGTGGGCCAGTATGAAGGACTTAAATTGCTGGCAAGCACGCTGGGCGTTGTACTTAAGTCGCTTCACCTTCAAAATCACTTACAAGAAAGGAGATTCCATGCAAGCTGATGCATTAAGCCGATTCTCAAAAGACCACGTTAAGGATAACGAGGATAACCGCCAGGTCCAAGTCTTAAGACCTGAGCATTTCCTCAATGCTGCACAAGCTCACTTCATGCCTGAAGTTGACTCCCTGGGCAGTCGCATAAGACTCGCATCCATAAAAGAAGCCGAAGTAATCGAGGGTCTTAAGACATTACAAAAGACTGCTCCTAAGTGTTACGTTTCGTTCTCGGACTGTCCGGCCCGGTTGTGGACTCTGACGTACTTGTGATGACCTGGTATGTCAGTAGTAATGTGTCATGGACTTCGGATCTTGATGCCTTGTGTTCCGGCTGACTGACGACTCCCATTGTTGTACATGATGTGTCTTATGCGCTTACTTCCAAGTTCTATTGTTGTACGATATCAGTATTACGTTGTGGATGACTGATTCCTAGGATCCCTGTCCTAGGATTTACGCTACTT